>PITA01009616.1:0-61445 GCA_004023965.1 Spilogale gracilis | reverse complement strand
CCTTGTTAATCTTGATATGAAGATTATTTTTCTGTGATAGGTTGCAGGTTTTTTCCCCTAGGGTTTATTTGTGTGTTTTGTTTTTTTGTCTTTCAGCTATGTTCATATATTTAACATGGAGAAAAATATGTGTGCCTGTGTTCTGGGTTCTCAGGGCTTTCTAAAAAAAGTTTCTGATTTTTGTAATTTTATATCTATTCCTCCAATTATTATATAGCTAATATCTGTTTTTCTTCGGTAATTTGAATTTTGTTCATTTTTTTTGTTTGTTTTTTTAAATATATATTTTTAAGACTTTATTTATTTGACAGAGAGAAACACAGCTAGAGAGGGAACACAAGCAGGGGTAGTGAGAAAGGGAGAAGCAGGCTTCCCACCGAGCAGGGAGCCTGATAGGGGCTCCATCCCGGGACTCCCAGAGCCCAAGGCAGATGCTTAATGACTGAGCCACCCAGACGCCCCTCTTCGTTGTTTTTGTTTGTTTTGTTTTGCTTTTACATTTTATCCCGTAATATACTCATTTTACTTCATCAGTCGTTGAGAGCCAGAGCCTTAATTTTAGGTTCACCTAAATATTTAGCCACTTGCCCCAAAATCACTTAGTGGCTTATTATTTGATTGTTCTATGGTTTTGAAATACTGTTTTTATTATAGACTAAATTCTTCTGTACACTTGCATATGTATCAAGGTTCCCAGTGCTGTTTCATTGATCTATTCCTATACTCTATCCACTATTTTAATAAATGAAGTTTTATTATCTTATTACTGGTGAGGTGAACACCTCATTCTTTTCCAAACTATATTGGTTTTTACACATTTTTACTTAAAGGTGTACTTTAAAATTTTTTCCAAGACCCTAAATAATCTTGTTTTTTAATAATCTTGTTTTTAAATTGGAATTACTCAATTTACAGCTCAAGTTGGAAAAATTTGACTTCTTTCAACACAACATTATGATATATCTCACTCCCTCAATTAAATATACATAATGATAAAGTCCTAGTTCTTTAATTAAAATGAACACTAGCAATATAGCCTAATATTCCAAGTAACCAGTGCTGTTAAACTTGAGACAGCTCCATAGTTATTTATTTTGTGCTTAATGATGAGCAGCATAGTTTTCTTTAAATACTTTGTGTTTGAGAGTAGTGCAGACAGTCAGCTTACTTAAAATACTGTAGAGAGGCATTTTCTAATGCCCCATACAGTTACCTTTGTGACTGATAGTAACAGGATCCTGAATAAAGAAAATGCAATTAGCTTATAAGAGATTATGATGAACAGCTAATTAAAGGAGTCTTGTAAATACCTTTCTGAAATGGATAATTCAACATAGAGCAAACAGTAGCTTAATTTATGTATAAATTAAATCTTAACCCTTTTTTTGGATAAGTTCCTTTCTTCTGGTCCCACCTCCAAAATTACTTAGGTATTTGATCTGATTACTTTCTTATTGGAGTAAAAATACATCCCAGTTTATTCTGAATTATTTTCTGCAAAGAACTACACCCCCCCTCAACTGTATTTAGTGAAACTGCAAACTAGATATCTTAACATTTTGATGAGGAGTGCTAAAGAACACTGGCAACAATATTTTGGTTAAAACAGTGTGCTGACATTCAGTATTTTACTGAAGAATATATTTTTCTTTACACATGTTCTGTGTCTCTCAAATCTTTTTTGAAATAAGGTAAAGTGTACATAAAATAAGCAAATATTGTAACTCTCCTACTTTGTGCTTGCAGCTGGTGGAGATGGAACTTATTTGAAAACCTTACATTGCTCCATTATCTGGTTGTCACGTTGAAGAGATTAATCATGGGCCCCTTATTGTTAAAAGCATTTAAGTCATGCAGGTATTATAGTAAATGGCCAAGAAAAGCTATAAAACTTTTAAAAAACCAGTTGGTTATTTTTTAAAATTAAATGCAGTGTGTAATGGTATCTAGTTAATTTAGATTCAGTGTTCTATTGAATTGTGTTCTCTTAGAAAGAGACAGAGCTAAGTATTGGCCTGTATTAAAAAATGAAGTTCAGGGGTACTTGGCTGGCTCAGTTGGTAGAGGATGCAACTCTTGATGTCAGAGTTGAGAATTTGGGCCCCACATTGGGTGTACAGATTACTAAAAAAATAAACTTAAAAATGGAGCCCAACACGATTAATACAATGAACAGTTCTTGTTCAGATTATTTCAGATTTTACAAATGTCTCACAATTCCTGTAAGCCTGCAATTAAAAAAATAAATGAGGGGCACCCAGGTGGCTCAGACCATTAAGCATCTACTTTTTAGCTCAGGTCATGATCCCAGGGCCCTGGGATTGAGCCTCGCGTGGGGCTCCCGCTTGGTGGGAAGCCTGCTTTTCCCTCTCCCTCTGCCTGCCACTTTGCCTACTTGTGCTCTCTGTCATATAAATAAAATCTTAAAAAAAAAAAAGTTTCCAAAAAATTGAGATAATTTATAAGCTAGAAAACCATTCTTTTCTTTTTTTTTTTTTTTTTTTTAAGATTTTATTTATTTGACAGAGAGAAACACAGCCAGAGAGGGAACACAAGTAGGGGGAACGAGAGAGGGAGAAGCAGGCTTCCTGCCGAGCAGGCAGCCAGATGTGGGACTCAATCCCGGGTCTCTGGGACCATTACCTGAGCAGAAGGAAGTTGCTTAACCAACTGAGCCACCCAGGCGCCCCGCATTCTTTTCTTTTTTAAAAAAGACTTTACTTATTTGAGAGATGCGACCATGAGCAGCGGGAGTAGGGCAGAGGGAGAGAGAGAAGCAGACTTCTTGCTGATCAGGGAGCCCAATGTGGGGTTCTATCCCACTACCTTGAAATCATGACCTGGGCCAAAATCAAGAGTGGGTTTCCCAGTCCACTGAGGCACCCTCCCTTTCCACTTTTCATATTGAACTGATGCTTAGTCATTTTGTAATATATTCTAGATGACAGGCTTTTGTGGGATTACTGCCTATAACATTCAAGATAGTATTCAGATTAGAACCTAAAATTCAGAACTCTTATTCCCAATATATATTTTTTGAATTTCCTAAAAATGACTAATGATTCTAGCCTCAGTAGGCAGAGCTGGTTAAGTGATCTTTGAATTTTTCCTTTTTGAGAGCTAGTGTGGTTCGATAGCTTGGGAATTGTGGTGAAATCCTACAAAAGTCTGAAGCCAGTTGTTTTCTTCTCTTCTTAGCCCTTGGGAGCCATATTGCTAGATGATAAGAGTATCTGAGCAAGGCACCTTGCCTTTTTCCCTCCATTTCCCTTTTTTTCTTCTCTCCGTCTTTCCATTTCTCCCTCTCGTTGGATTATTATTTTTTGTCCTTTATTTGTAAAGTTCTAATGACATCTAAAGATAATGGCTTTATCTTTTCTTTTTTTAAGATTTATTTATTTATTTATTTATTTATTTATTTATTTATTTGACAGAGAGAAACACAGCTAGAGACAGAACCCAAGCAGGGGGAGTGAGAGAGGGAGAAGCAGGCTTCCTGGCTGAGCAGGGAGCCCAGTGCAAGGCCCGATCCTGGGACTCTGGGATCGTGACCTGAGCTGAAGGCAGAGGCTTCAGCACTGAGCCACCAGGCGCCCCTAGGCTTTATCTTTTAAGTGACTGGAGGTGCCAGGCTGGTGTGGAAATACTTCTTGTATCTGTAAATATTAACTGCCCTCTAGTAAAGCAGAGGTCTTTCCCTGAAGTTTCCTTTCAAGTTCGTTCTACCTTTTCAAACCTTTTTAGAACAGCAGCTTTTATACCCCCTGCATAACTTTTGAGTGGAATTTAAATACTCATTATATCAGGATGTCTGTGAACATCCTGTCAGAAACTTACTGTGTTTAATGTAAATTTTAGCATTTCAAATGTTATTTTTAGATAGTATGGTCTTTGCCTTTTAAGTTCATTAATACATTGGTGTTCTGAGCCACAGTGGAACCTAAATTGAGAATTTCTCTTTTGGGTTCAGTTCTGAGGATGCTCTTGGACTTTGGTCGCGTGTTGATCAGTCAGGGTCATTCCTGCCAGGACAACTTCTGGGAGAGTGAATGAGGTAGATGAGCCCCTTTAATGTGAGCCTGGGAAGAGGCTGAATTGGACGATAGTGTGATAGCTTTAAAAAGCAATATGACAACTGTAATTCAGTGTTAATAATCAGTGATTGTTCTGTTAACTCATCATCCCACCCTTTCCCGTACATCAGGAGTGCAGCACCCTTTATCTCTGCTCTAGATAAATGAAACTATCTCTATTCAGTGGTATCTCTACCAACAGCCTAGCTCCCTTTCTGCTTTATTTTTCTAACTGTAGCCTTATCCTCTGGGAGCACTAATCTTAGATCATGTGCTTAAAATTTAACCGTGGGTCCCCCATTGCCTTCAGGTTAAAATTCAGGCTCCTTAACAAGACACACATAGTTTTTAGAGAGCTGAGCCCTTATACCTCAATCTTCAGCAGTAGTGAATTACTGAAATTCCCCTGAATATGCTATGCATTTTCTTTAGCATTCTCTTTCCTTCCTTTCCTCTTTTCCCCTTCTCTTCCTTCTTGTTGAACATCTACTCATTCAAGTCTATTTAGACTTTAGTTTTTTACTGCATTAGGCACCTCTTATTCTTCCTCTTTTTTTTTTTTTTTTTTTAAGATTTATTTGTCAGAGACAGAGAAGGGGAGTGAGGGCGAGCAGGGGGAGCAGGAGGGAGAGGGAGAAAAGCATACTTCCAGCTGAGCAGGGAGCCTGATGCGGGACTGGATCCCAGGACCCCGGGAGCAACAGCAGATGCTCAAACAACTGAGCCCCCCATCCTTCTTTACTGTCTTAAATTTACCCATCCAAATCGTAAATGTGTGTTCGGTTGTCTCTTTTCCCAATTAGATTGTAAGCTGTTGAGGGTAGGGATAGTGTCTTCCTTACTGTTCTATGTCCAGTGTGTACTAGGCACTCAATTATTGCTGGTTGTAATGAATGAACTTTGAATTTTTTCCAGTAGTAATGATGGGTTTTTCAGTGTCATTAGTTCAGTGTCATTTGGCTCTTGTGATCTGAGATAGATGGTTAGATTTGGGGGTGCTTTCAGTGGTGATGGACTTCAATGAAATTTATTGGACCAAATGGAATCTCTATTTCACTATTTCTAATGAGTAGCATGTTAAAATAGGAACAGAGTTCTATTAATAACATGTCTACCTACACAGATCTGAATCCCCCTGTCCCCAAGGTTTTCCTGTGGGAATGCCTGTCTTGTTGTAAATAACCTTTACACTAAGATCTGACTTTGAGGGGAGGCAGAGCCCAGTGCTCTTCGAGTTGGTTGATGTGCAAATCATAAGTGCCCCCTGCTTTTCCTCCATCTACAGAATTTTATTTTATACACAAAATAATTTAAACATCACATTCTGCTTTAGGGAATTTTATAGAAGGGCTTTGGGATAGTCCCATTAATTTGCTTTTGCTTTGAAAAGAGTTTGAGGTATATTTGAGGGTCTCTGTGTTTTTGAGCACTATGTGCTGGACCATAGCTTCTCCTGGGCGCCTGGCTTATGTAGTTGCTATTAGCGAAGCACCAAGCTCTGTCCGTTTCCCATACACTAGGGCGAGCTCTTTTGTCACCAAAGGATTAGTGAGTTGGGGTGTTTTGGGGAGAGGGTGTGGCAAAATTAACAATCTCTTGTTTTCAATGGCAATGGAATCTTTTGTATTTTGTAGTATATAAGTCTACTGTCTAGTGGAAATAGTTTGTGTTTTCCTATAAAATTAACTCGCTATTGGTTATTACATGTTCTATGGGGAATCTTGTGAGTTCAGGTTGTACCAGAAGGTGTTGCTTTGTGTTGCCCAAGCATCCGTTTTGATGCAGTACTGTTGTTGGAAAGAAAGGTGCGTTATGGAAGTAACATGAGTCATGACACATACTGATCATAAAGGCACGGTAGCAGCCTTCCGGGGCACAGTCACAAGTAACAACAACAGAAGCCTTTAATCATGGGAAATTGCAGGCAGGGACTCTGTGAAGTTGGGGACCTGCTGATACAGCAGTCAGCCTCCTTTTACATGACGTATTAACAAGCGTGGTGGCATGGAACAGAGGAGATCAATTCCAGGAATCAGATAAATTGGTTCAACTGAGCCACCCAGCAGAACTATAAAAAAGCACGATCTGGGGCTGGTAAGCAAGGTAAACCTGGCTCTCAAGGAATCCACATTCTCCCTTGGAAGGCTGGCTTGAGGATCTTGGGCTGCCTTTCCCGGAGGTGTAGCTTCATATTAAAATTGCTGCAGAGGCTGCTGGTGCCTGCGGACTGAAGGGGTACAGCCTGCCCTCTCTCCGGGGAGTTTCCCTTCACACTAGGCTTGCCTCCTGCTCAGAATGAAATTAGGATATGAACCAGGAAAATAAACCTTTTTAAAGTGGTACACACTATCAAATCAGAAACTTGTGAGAAAGCAGGGAGGGGAGCTACAAGCTTAGATGGATGAAACAGAAAGCCAAAATGATGAGAAAGAGTAATAGTTTTAGAGACTGAGCTCTTAGGAAGTAAAAATCACCTAAGATGAAAGAAAGCCATTCCATCAGCTCAGAAGTCGAAAACCCTTGTGCCAAGAGATGATTAGGTCTCATCAAGCTAAAGCTGCTATAAAGTCCAGCAGAACCCCCAGATATTTCTTACCAATCACTTGGAGTTCTTTGAAGTGTTCCCTGAATAGATGTCCTTCTAGCTTACAGTGGAAAGCCGGACCCCGAAGCCCTCTCTCTTTGGCCTGTGATTCATCCCTCACAACCTTTCGGACTTCACTTACTCTGAGGAACCCCCTGGGTGCTGCACTTGCACTCCTGCTCCCTGTCAGAGGAAGGCCTGCAGGTGCCTCCTGTGAACAACCCCCTTCCCACCCAGGAGGGTGACGGGCCTTAATTACAGGATTACAGGAATGCGAGTTTTGTGTCAGAGTGACAGTGGAAATTTTCCTGTGCTTTCTGTCTCCCCGACATTGCTCACTCACATTCCAGGATCATTTTATCCTTTAAAAATGAAACAAAATCGTTGATTGGACATAGAGGAGGTACATTCCTTCTGTATCCAGTGTGTTTCTGAAAATGTAATAAAATCAAATTTCTGAAAATCAAATGGATGTAGGTGTTAGGGGAGATTCTATTTCTCAAAGAGCTAAAATTATTATTAAAATCCCAAATTATGGTTCTGCTAGGCCCGAGGCCTGGGACACGCTTCCCCTGGATTGAGGGCTTTCCAGGTGTTAGAGGTTGTGCAGAGGAGCCTCTTCCTGGCCTGGACTGGCGTGAGAAGGCTGCCTTGTATTTTTTTATCCCAGGACTGCCCTGGGCATGGTGACTTAATGGTCAAAAAAATGCTCTCATCTAGAATCCCTCAGAATGTCTCCATCCTAGAAGGCAGTGTGCTCGGATTACATAGTAACTGGGAGTTACTTTGCTCATTGTGTCTGGCCTTCTCAGCTCTGAGCGTGGCAAGTTCTCCCTCTAGCATTGCCAAAGGAAGGGTTCTTATGGCACTGGAATCCCATATTTTGAGTGAGGCTCTGAGGGTAAAGGAATTCAGAAAAGCCAGGACTATGCAGTGCCTCTGCCCAACTGAGAACCTCTCTAGTGGTTTCAAAGGAGAGCTCAGGCCACTTTCAGTGGATCGTTGGTAATATTTAATGTTCCTCTCTGTTGTACTTCCATAGCCTCTATCCTTCTGGATCATCTCTGTAGAACTTTAAATTGGTTTCTAAATATTGGGTACAATTTTAACTTGAATATAATTCAGCCTAAATACTGCATATAAGTTAAATTTTGCATCAAGTGTGTTTTATGCTCTGTTTTAACCATGATTTGGGACTTTTGATGTTTCCCCTTTCCCCTTTAATCATTCTTAATACACAGGGTTGTTTTATGTTTTAAAAAAACCTGAGAGGGCGCCTGGGTGGCTCAGTGGGTTAAAGCCTCTGCCTTTGGCTCAGGTCATGATCTCACGGTCCTGGGATCGAGGCCTGCATCGGCTCTCTGTTCAGCAGATAGCCTGCTTCCTCTGCTCTCTCTGCCTGCTTCTCTGCCTATCTGTGATCTCTCTGTGTGTCAAATAAATAAATAAAGTCTTTTAAAAAATAAAAATAAAAAAATAAAATAAAAAACCCCAAGAGCTTGGGTGGCTCAGTGAGTTAAGTGTCCAGCTCTTCATTTCAGCTCAGGTGTGATCTCAGGGTAAGATTGAGTGCTGTGTGGAGCCTCCTTAAGATTTTCGGTCTCTATCTGCCACCCCTTAAGTGCTCATGCTCTCTTGTTCTCAAAGGGGAAAAAAAAACAACAACATAGGGGCACCTGGCTGCCATGGAACCTGACACTCTTGATCTTGGGGTTGTGAGTTTGAGCCCCACATTGGGCATAGAGATTAATTGAAAACAAAATCTTTAAAAAAATAAAAATAAATTTAAAAAACCCAATATTTAAATATCTATGAGAGAATCTTTAAATACATGAATTTCTAGTTCTTCCATTTGGTGTATAAGCCTCATCAGTGTTTGACATTTCTAAATCTCTTACTAGAACTATGGTAACTCAGAGAAGTGAAAAATGTCCTTAAAATTAGCATTTTTATTTTATTTTATTTTATTTTATTTTTTATTGTGTTTTTTATTGTATTTATTTGACAGAGAAACACAGCGAGAGAGGGAACATAAGCAGGGGGAGTGAGAAAGGGAGAAGCAGGCTTCCCGCCAAGCAGGGAGCCCGATGCGGGGCTCGATCCCCGGACTCCAGGATCATGACCTGAGCCGAAGGCAGATGCTTAACAACAGAGCCACCCCACCCAGGCACCCCTAAAATTAGCAGTTTTTTAAAAATTGTCAGTAATAGCTGTCATTGAATGCTTACCGTGTGGCTTAATCTCATCTATTTCTCACTACTAATTGTCCACACTTAAAAAAAAAAAATTAAGGTAAAGAAGTAATTTACCCACAGATACTCAGTTTGCTGTGAAAATAGTGTAAAAAAAAAAATCCAGGCTCTCTGCTTCAGCCCAGGCTCTTAAATCGGCCTGCTGTTCTGTACAGCTGGCGATAACCTAAAAATAAGCCCGGAAGTAATCCACAGGGATAAAGTGTCTGTATGGGACTGTCTCCAGTTGCTGTGAATCTTAAGTTTCTGATAACTGGCAACATTGAGAGTACTGTGGAAGGACCCCCTACCCCTTTTCTGCGGCTCTTCCTCATTCTTACACCACTTGAACTGCTCCTCCTTGTTTTCAGCCATCCCAGAACTGCTGATCTTCCTGAGCTTCCAACCCTTCTTGTGTCCTTCTCTTCGTAGAGTTATCTAGTCTTCCTAGGTCCATGGTTCTCAGCTTGGACTGCACTTTGGAGTCCCCAGGGGAGACCTTAAAAATACTGCTTGCCTGGGTCCTAGCCCTAGACATTCTGATTTAATTAGTCTGAGCAGCAGGATTTTTTTAAACTCCTCAGGTGATAGTCTTGTGCAGTCAAGGTTAAGAACAACTGCCCTGGGCTGGCTGTCCATAGTTGTGACCTCCACCTTTTATCTCTTGGTTTTGTCAAATTCTCCATCTCACCAAAACTCAAGAGTTCATCACTCCATCATCTTGCCTCTCGCCTTCCTTCCTATCAGTCTGTCTTGTTATCCTGAACACATCTTATAATTTATAGCTTCTTAACTTTCAAAATCCCACAGAGGGCAGTCACACAGCCGTGTTGGTTAGTACTACTACACATTCATGGTCTCAGATCTCCGCTGAGCCTTCGGTGCTATCTGGCAACACTTTGTTTCTTTAGCCCCTGTCACCTGTTATTGGCAGAACCTCCTCTAACCCGTTACCCTTGTACCTTCAGTCTTGTCAGATTTTCTAACTCCTGCTTCACAGTGTGGGTCCTAGCATGCCATTAATGATTTTAAATGTTCTCTCTCTTCACCTTTGACTGCTGGTTCCCCTTACTGTATGTACTCAAGTATTAAAGAAGAAAAATATTTTTTTTCCAAAATTAAACTGAAAAACCTTTCTCCATCTAGATCCTCTGGCCAGAGTAACTTTTATTCAGGTCAGATTTCAGGAGAAAATAGTATTTATTCCCTGTTATCACATTGTACTTCTCATGCATTTGCTTCTTATCCAGTTTTCATTGACCTACCCCTGCCCACAGTGCTTCAAGGGACCCAAGGCCACAGAGTCACGGGGACATTTCTTTTCTTGACCTCTCAGCTGCATTCACTGTTGCTCTTCCTCGAACACTTTCAAAAAGAGAAACAGCTTAGCCAAATAAAGCGTTCTTTACTAAATCCTTTCTTCCTGCCTATCTTTCTGATTCTTGGGTTGCTCACTCATAGTCCCCTTCATGCATTACTGGCCCTCTATCAGTTACAGTGATTTGTGGCTCCCGGCTAATGGCATGCCTCAGAGACCTGATGTATTTAACAAACTCTGGATGGCTCCATATTTTTACCTCTGAACTGACCGTTACCTTCTGAGCTCTGTATCTGTTTATTTACTCTTATTTAGTCAGTCTTCTTTGTAATTGAGATAAACATACTGTTTATCATTGTTTTCTTGGAGCCTGGAGAATTTATAATCTGCTGTAGTGTGGCTCACTGCTAGCCTGCATCAGAAAAATTTGGGATGCTTGTAAAAATACAGATTCTTAAGTTCTGCAACTGGTCCATTTAAGTTGTGATTTTTACCTCTGGGCAATATGTATATAAATGTTGAAAAACGCTGGTCTCCTGGCCTGGAAATTGTTTCAAAGCAGTAAGCTGGGCCAATTGGAGGGCTTCATTTAACATGTTTTATAAATAAACAATTGTATTCGTTTACCTTATGTCCAGTTAAAGCTTAAAAAACCATTGTTTCCCATATTTTGTCTGATTTTTAAGAAGTTGCTTTTGGTGGGCAAGGGGATCCAGTCCCTATTTATTCATCTTGTCGGAAAGTTTAAGTCCAGGGGTGAGGTGGGCGTCAGGCCAGGGTTTTTGATAACCTCTGTAAGGACGGACAAAGGCTGCAGACTATTTGTATTAGCCACAAATTGGAAATGACCTCAGTGCCCATCCGAGTAGCTAAAGAAGGTGTGATACATTAATACAAGGAATACATGCTATAATAAGAATGAACTAACTAGGGGCACCTGAGTGACGCAGTCGGCTGAGCGTCCGACTCTTGATTTGGGCGCTGGTCATGATTTCAGGGTTGCAAGATCGAGCCCTGTGTCAGGCCCCATGCTCGGTGCAGGGTCAGCCTGAGGTTCTTTCTCCCTCTCTCTCTGCCCCTCCCGCTTGTGTGTGCATGTGCTCCCTCTTGAAAATAAATAAATCTTAAAAAAAAAAAAAAAAAAAAGAATGAACTAAAACTAAATGTAACAGCAAGGATGAGTCTCACAAACATTGAAGTCAAGGAAACCAGAAACAAATGAGTACATCCTATGGGATTCCATTTAGATAAAATTTGAATGCTGGCAGAATTAGTGTGCTGGAAGTCGGGATAGGGGTTATCCTTGAGGAGGAGGGTGGTCAGTAGATGGGGACATGGCAAGGGCTTCTGGAGCTTTGATAATATTCTGCTTCTTGATCTGGGTACCAGGGACGGGGGTGTTTCACTCGGAGAAAATTCATTGAGCTGTATACTTACATGTGACTTTCTGCTATGTGTGTTACCCATCAATAAAAAATACTGTTATCCTCCCTCCAAAAGAAGGATAAGGCCCGCAAGCCAAATGCTTGATGGGGAGATAGAACTGGATTCCCAGTGTAGAACCTGAAGGATCCTGACAGAAAGAAGTCACCTGCTCTGGCCAAGGGTGGAAACGAGCACCCGTGACAAAGCCTGTGCAGTGTGTGGATGCAGTGGGCTCAGGTTCAGTTCTAAGTGATCAGAACCCCTGCCCTCAGATTCCGAAGTTACAGCTGATTGAAACCAGTATACTTTGTGGGCCCTGTCAGAGCCACCCCACCGGGAAGACTCCAGCACTCAGGCCGCTTTTGAGACTTCGGGCAAATGGGCTGTTGGTCATATTTTGAAAAATACAGATTGGTTTACAGAACATTTGGTTATGACCTAGGCACCCACTAGCATCATTTCTCTGGTGGCAGGCAAAGTTAATATATTTCTTGCTTTAGAACATAGCTTGCGGGGGGTGCCTGGGTGGTTCAGTTATTAAGCATCTGCCTTCGGCTCAGATCGTGATCCCAGGGTCCTGGGATCGAGCCTTACATCAGACTCCCTGCTCAGTGGGAAGCCTGCTTCTCCCTCTTCCACTCCCTCTGCTT
Organism: Spilogale gracilis; assembly: GCA_004023965.1. Classification (NCBI taxonomy): domain Eukaryota; kingdom Metazoa; phylum Chordata; class Mammalia; order Carnivora; family Mephitidae; genus Spilogale; species Spilogale gracilis. Next base: position 49,164 of record PITA01009616.1, on the reverse strand, counting down.
GTGTTGCCTCTCTCGCTGTGTCTCTGTCAAATAAATAAATAAAATATTTAAAAAGAAAAAAAAAGAAAAAAAGAACATAGCTTGGTTGACTGTAAAAGTTTTATATGGGGAAGAGCTGTACGCCTGCTCCCCCATAAGACTGCAGCTCCCTGATAGTCAGGAATTCCCCTGTTCATTGCTGTTATCACCAGTGCACAGGATAATGCCTGGTGTACAGTTGGGGTTCAAAAATGACTGTTCAGCAAGGGAATGCTAAGTAGTCGTGGAGCACGACTGTGTGCTGAGCACGGGTGATTTTATGTGTGACTTAATGCATATTTTACTGTTTTTGATAAACATTTGATGTTTGATAAACATCAAAACAGTATTCTCCAAGGTAGGGTTCTTGTATCCTAGGGAATCCTCCACAAGATGACTCCTTGGGGTATGGAATATTGGGGGGGGGGTAGAGAAGGAGAGGTAGATAATGGGAGAAACACAAGTGAGATTTTTTTTTTTAAGGTCTCATGATACAGTTTGGGTTATAGTTCTTTTGAGTAGAAATCTCAGATACAGCATTAACCAGTTCTCTTCATCATAAACCTGGAGAGAGCTTCATTGCTGTTGGGTGAGTCAGAATGTATCTGATAAAATACTGCATTCTTGATACGAAAAGATCTCCAAAGGATAGAAGGTATATCTATACTAGCATTTAAACTAAAATGCCTTAATAAAGAAGAAGAGAAAGGAGGGAAATAGAATCAATACTAGACTGTTTAACTCTGTTTAAGTTAGCTTTGTTGTTTTTAATCGAAAGACTTGCCAAATTCAGTGGGCTAGTGGGCTGGTTTCTCTACTGGTCATGACCTTGTGCATATTTTGATGAGTTTAATAGACTTAATGATCATGCAGTATGAAGAGATGAAAAAAATTCCTGGGATTTCAAGCCTTATTTTATACTCCATGTGTCAAACTGTTCCATGATTTCAGTGTCTTTGCGTCCCATTCTCTCTGTGCCACATCCTGAATAATTTCTTCAAGTCTAGATTCCAGTTTTCCAGTTCTCTTTTAAACTGTATATGCATTCTTTTGTCCTATTGAGTTTCTAATATGAGTGATTATAATTTTTATTTATCTTGGGTTTTGTTCAAGCAGCCCAGGTAGTTTGCGTTGTGGGTTCCAAACCCGTGTGGCTGCATGTTCACTTGGAAGACCTTTTCCTTCTATTCCATTTCATTCCAAGAAGGCAGCCTTCCCAGAATCTTGCCACAGTGGGCCAGCATTTTCTTTTCTTTTCTTTGCTTTTTTTTTTTTTAAGATTTTATTTATTTATTTGACAGAGAGAAACACAGCGAGAGAGGGAAAACAAGCAGAGGGAGCGAGAGAGGGAGAATCAGGCTTCCTGCTGAGCAGGGAGCCCGATGTGGGGCTCAATCCTGGGTCTCTGGGATCATGACCTGAGCCGAAGACAGTCGCTTAACCAACTGAGCCACCCAGGCGCCATGGACCAGCATTTTCTACTTTGCCTTTCAGAGATTCCATATTTCCACAGGTGGACAGAAAAGAGTTCCCTCATTCTTGTCTCAGGCTTATCTCTAGGTCATCAGGGACCAGCAGATGGCCCTGGGCCAAGCAGCCAGCCCTCCCTCACTCAGAGATTTCTCCTTGTTTCTGACCTGGGAGATTTCCTTTATTTTCCTAACAGTTCCTAACATTAAAACATGCTTTCAGGGGCGCCTGGATGGCTCAGTTGGTTAAGCGACTGCCTTTGGCTCAGGTCATGATCCCGGAGATCCGGGATCGAGTCCCACGTCGGGCTCCCTGCTCGGCAGGAAGCCTGCTTCTTCCTCTCTCACTCCCCCTGCTTGTGTTCCCTCTCTGGCTGTGTTTCTCTCTGTCAAATAAATAAAATCTTAAAAAACAAAAACAAAAACACACAAAAAACATGCTTTTAATGCATCTATGTTAAACATTATAAAATTATGTAAGAATTTGTGCATGTGTGTTGGCTTGCATATGCATTTTTTAAAAGTTTCTGGGAAGATGAGAAACTAATAATGCTGAGAGTTGGGGGCAGGGGAGACAGGGAAAATTCTTTTATGTGACTGTCTTAATATCTTCAGTGATTTGAACCATGTGAATATTACTGTCAATTAAATATATAAACTTTTTTTTCTCCAGCAGTCTCTTATGTTCTGTATTGGGTAGATTTCTTCAAATGTCTTATCTGACATTTTGTTAGGTATGGAATAGTGGTCATTTTTGTGGTTATATAAATTTTGTTTTATTTATTAATTATTTTTAGAGAGAGAATTCATGTACATGAGAATGGAAATGGGGGGGGTGTTGGAGAGGGGAGAGAGAGAATCTTAAGCAGGCTCCCTCAGGGCTCAGTCTCTCAACCTGAGATCATGACCAGAGCCAAAGTCAAGAGTTGGGTGCTTAACCAACTGAACTGCTTAGGCACCCCTTACTTTATTTATTTATTTGCTTATTTATTTATTTACTTATTTATTTGAGAAAGAAAGTGCATGCGTGTGCGTGTAGGCAGGTGGGGGGAGACGGAGAGAGAGAATCCTAAGCAGGCTGCATACTCAGTGCAGGCTCAATCCATGACCCTGAGATCATGACCTCTGAGCTGAAATCGAGTTGGACGCTGAGCCACTGAGGTGCCCCAGGGGTTATATAAATTCTAGATCATGGGTTTACCTCTGTCCAGCCTCTCGACCTTGCAAGATGAATATTTTCCAAACTATGGAAAACCATTTTCCATCTATGGCAGAGGATCAGCTCTTTAAAATTTTTCCAGTCTGGCATGGACTAATGCTTTGGTAAACTACAATAAAAATAAATACTGATCATGTACTTGGATGGCATGTAAATGTCGGATTGCTGTAAATGTTTCTAAATGCTTTCTCTCCATTTCTTCTCATCGCAGACCAGTAAAAAAACAAGTTACGCACTAAACACATCGAGGAGCACTACTAGAAATGGTGCCCCATTGTTTCCCATTTTCTTTCTGCAGAATTTCTTGTGGCCTTAACCTGAAACCTTAGATGTTCTCTGTGTCACATTCCCACCCTTAACTAGCTGAGCATGGGCGCCTGGCTGATGGCTCTGCCTGATGTTAGTGCTGTACTTTAGAAGTCATTCACGGATTAATACCTTATTTCATCAAATCTAAGATGCATTGATGCTGGTGTTTTCTTGATCTTCTAGAAGGTTTCATTGGTTATTTTCATGCTACTAATTTAGGATTGCCATCTGGCTGCCACCAATTGTTAAGATGCCATCGGTTTCAAAGTTGTTAAAATGTGGAAGAACGTGTGTCTTAAAATACCTCGTGCATGGTCCCGTGATTGTTCTAACCCCTAATTACTGTTGAGTGCTTGGAGACTTGCTTATGAGAAGGAGGAAAGACTTCAGTGACTTCTTTTAGAAACATCACCACTCTGCTGGAAGGCATCTCTTCTCTTTGTTGTCACACCACGAACATGAACTGGGGCACATGCTCTCATTAATTGGCATGGGTTCCCTCCTTAGGAGCCCTGGGATAATTGGCATGGGTTCCCTCCTTAGGATCCCAAGGGTACGACAGCAGGGCTGTCGATCAGCTCTGAGAACCTTGGCCAACTTATTTGTGTTTTGGTGGCACCAGTGTATCTTCCAATGTCATTAATAGACATTTTTCTCATTGTAGGGATTACTTTCAGATTCCCTCTGTTCCACCCCTGCCATTCTGATCTTGTGAATATCAGGAGTTCTGCTAGTTATCCTATTTTCTTGCTTGCTGTGCTGGTAGCCTCATACTTCTTTTGGTCATGTGTTGTGTGGACTGCTTCTTATAGAGATTTTTCAGATTTTTCTGGTTACGTTTCTCTCTATTTTGGGGGAAGATAGGGATTTCCCCCCTACTGTTGTTACAGTTCTTGGTCCACATTGATGGCAGTCAGTCAGGGCGGAAGGGCAGTTAATACGTGGGCTAACACTGTAATTCATTTCTTCACTGTGTATTGACTGGGTGTGTGGACTCTGTGCTGGGCATAGTCCTGGAAGCATAAACAGCAGTCTTCAGCTCCAGCCTTCACTGGAACATTCATTCTGCTTAGTTCTGGTTTTCTTAAACTAGACGTTTATCTGGTTACTTTCCTTCATTTTCAGATAGCTTTTTAAAACTGAGAATTTAGTAATTTCTTGATAGCTTAGCACACACTTTATACAGATTTGGCGCTAACCTTCTCTCCAGAAATGATGTCCGTGTCATGTGCTTTTTAGCCGATTACACCTCAACAAGAAGGCCCCAGACAAGCAGCCGTATAGCAAGCTCCCGGGCGTGTCTCTTCTGAAGCCGCTGAAAGGAGTGGATCCCAACTTAATCAACAACTTGGAGACCTTCTTTGAATTGGATTACCCCAAAGTAAGTGCAACCTTGCACCCATTAGGTATGGGTGAGACCTCTTTTTTTTTTTTTTTTTGGCTTTTCTCATGGTAAACAAAGGGGCATTTTGACTATAAAAGGTAGAGGTATGGAAGAGGCATGACGATGTGGGGTCTCATACAATTGATGCTGTAGTAACAGCAGTCACAGGACCGAAACGGGGTTGAGGAAGGGGTGCGGCTTCCTCTTGTAACCTTGTAACCAACCAGCTGTACCTCCATCTGAATTAGAAACCTGGGAGTAGAACTCCTGGAACTCAGAAAAACTGTTAAGTGCCAGATAGTTTGTATATAAAAATCTTGTTCCATGAGAGTATTGTATGTGAAGGGCAGGAGGGAGAGGCAGTGAGAGAGAAAAAGCAGTGTCTAGTGATCTGAAATGAGATTGAGGATAGCTAGAAGTAAACGCAAATTCCCTTGAGAATCTGGCTTTTGAGCCAAGAATAGGCTCCAATTAGCGGTAAGATGGGGCATCCTCATACCTAATTTTTCATTTCTTTATCTTTCTGGATTTTAATGCCTAATTGTATTGTTCATATCATTTATCTATATGGTCTGTAGATGAGTGAACTCACTGTTACTCCTTCACTGGGGAACTCCCTGTTTTTTTGAAATGACAGTATTCATTTTATCTCTTCCCCACCTGTAGGGGAGAACTTACTAAATCAAGACGTTTATGTATCTAGCTTTACTGCAGCTTTTGAAGTTGCCTTTTTGAAACTCTGCTTTTGAATGTTTCTTTACATTTCTACTTGCTTGATTTTTTGGTCCATTTAAATTTTCCTCCTAGGTCCCTATTCACTTGTATCAGTTTTGACCCTCACTGTCTCAGTTTGTCTGTAGTTTTTGCCACTTGGAGACTCCCTCCCTCCTATTTCTTTAGAACAGTGTATCCCAAGTTGTGAGAAGGAAAGCAATACACACACCACAGCTTCTCATGGTGACAGTTTTTCCACACTCATTTCTTTTAGCCTGTATTTTTCTTTGTAGCATCAATGAAGAGAATAGAGAAGACACAGATGTGATAGCCTTAATACACCTCTTATTAAGTATGTAGACATGAATATATTTTGGTTATTTTTTAGTGTTGTTTTTATATTAGTGCTTTTAAAGTTTAGAAGCCTAGGTGTTTGAAGCTTGAAGTTTGTGCCTGCCTCTGTGTATACATATATTTAATAATTTTAGAGATCTGAATCATGCATGCAGTATCTATCCAATAAATTAAATATGTAATTTTTTAAAAATAAGAAGACATAGGGCGCCTGGGTGGCTCAGTTGGTTAAATGACTTGCCTTTGGCTCAGGTCATGATCCTGGAGACCCCCGATCGAGTCCCACATCGGGCTCCCTGCTCCGCGGGAAGCCTGATTCTCCCTCTCTCACTCCCCCTGCTTGTGTTCCCTCTCTGGCTGTGTTTCTCTCTGTCAAACAAATAAAATCTTAAAAAAATAAGAAGACATATACTTGACTTTTTTCAAACTAAAAGTGCAAAAAGTGTCCAAGAATGATACAAGTAAAGTTAATTGTAAAATAAACTTTGCAGTAAGAAAAATGGAAGGTTTTCAAACCTCACATTAAGTAAATGCAAAGAGAATTTTTTTACTAAAGAATATTTTCATTTTTTATTAAATCTCATTTTTATTAAATATTTTCATTGATTATTAAGCTAGGATCATGCAGTTATTCTTGTGAAACTTAATGTCACATTTCAGTTGTCTTATCATCATCCCACCCTTTCCCCATTCACCAACTCTCAGAACTCAGTATGGAACTTTTATGTTGTGAGATGATAGTCATGGAATTGAATTAGTCATGGAAGTTAGTGTGGGTTTTAGTTGCAAAATAACCCAGGAACATATGTATCCATTAATCCTGAACATTTGGGATAAGTCAATAATTGCTTTCTTCTTCTGAATGAAGATTGATTTTTTTTTTTTAATTACAATTTGAGATTATCTCAAGAGCTCTAGTTTTTGCTTCTTTTTCCACTTACGTCGTTGAGGTATTTAAATTGATTGCGGAGAAAGCAGTTTTGATATTTATTATAAAATGAGGAACCACATATATAAGAGATTGTTTTTATTCTTTTTTCAGAACTTCATAAAAGTAACTGTTAGTTGTGTAAATAGAAAATAATAGAAAGCAGAGGGTAAGTGCTAGGGACCTGTAGTCTAAAGGAAAACTTGGACCTCGTGACATTTTATTGGCCTTTTAAAAGACCAAACCCAATGGCAAATGTTCCACAAGAAACTAAAGTTAAACCACTGAAATCCCACAAATCTGAGTGTGAACAGACAAGTGGCTGTGTCATCAGGAGGTGTGTAGTCCTGAAATGAACATTTGCGTGATTGCCCGGCCCAGCAAACTTTACCGTTGGCTTTTTGTCAAGTGTGAACATTGTTTTCCAGAAGTGTGTCTGGTTTCATTCCGGACATAAGTTTTTCCTCCTTTTGATTTGGAACATTATAGAACATTCTGGAAGAACATGTTGAAGTTCAGAAATTTTACTTAATTTTGGACACACGCAAGAAGATTTACTACTGGTACTTGTTCTGAATTTCTGGGTTTAAATTTTGGTGAGAATCATTACTATACTAACTGCCCGGGAAGATGTCTGTACTTAACATATCTTGTCAGTGCACTTATTTTGGGATTTTTTGGGTTGTGTTTCTTTTAAAGATTTTATTTATTTGAGCGAACACACGGGTTAGGGGCTGGTCAGTGACAGAGGAAGAGAGGAAGTCTTAAGCAGACTCTGCACTGAGTGCGAAGCCTGACTTGGGGCCCCATCCCAGGACCCTGAGATCATGACCTGAGCTGAAACCAGGAGTTGGGACAACTTAACCATCTGTGTCACTCAGGAGCCCCAATCTGCTTTTTTTGATATTTATTCCTTGGGGGAAATACACGTAAGAATGAAAAGGTCATATAGTTGATTTTCCACAAAATTGAGCACTCAGCATGGCATCAGCATAGATGGCATTTTAGGGAGAGATTTTGCCTCAGAGGGAAGATGCAGCAGTCTGTCTCAGAGGCCTGGACAGCTTTACGTTAGTAAATCCTGGCCATACGAAAGTTTCTAAATTAAGTAGTCAGAGCTATTGCCAGAGTGAGGCTATGGTAATAGTGGTGGGTTTTTTGCCTTCTTTGCAAATACAGAACTGCTTTAAAAGGTTAAAAGTCTGGTGCCGTGTTTGGACTCTTTCTTGTGGGTGGTGCAGTTATTCTTAACAGGAATTGTTTTCTTATTGAATGGTCTTCTAAACAAAGAATTAGAGAAGACAGAACATCGAATCCTTTATCAAAAGACCAAGCACAACGTGTGTGGTGAAACTAGTAAATCTGCAAGATAGGAGTTTGCCAAGTAAATCTGGAAAACCGTAGAGACAATTTTTGAAAATAGAGAAGTATATAATATTACTTGTCTTGACTTTGAATTCAGAGCTGTGTTCTTACAAAGCCTGTCCTTCCTGCCATCTATCTTTCACTCAGAAGTTACCCTAAGGATGAATGTATCAACTGAGTAAGTGTCTTAATCACTCCATGCCAGAGAATCTTCTGGCATTTGGGATCCAAATCTGTTCTGTCAGAGAAAATTTATATTCTGCTGTCATCCAAATATCATCATACAATTTTTCTATAAAAACGATGTGTAGTTATTTATAGAACAATTCAAGATATTCCTACTTGATATACAATATAATTGTTTAATATCGTTAAAAGTTTTCTATTTTAAGAGGATGTTTCATCCTGTTTGCTATAGTACAAAGTTTATATTCCTAATGTCTACAGGGCCGAATCAGTGAGGTTTTTCTAATGTTATTTATATACCTAAATCTAATATATGCATCTGAATTTATTCATAAAAGCTGAAAAGTAGCATTTATGATTATTGGTGTTTCAGATATTTAATTCTTAAATATCAAAGGGATGAATTCCAGTTTGTGGATTTCCTACACCTCTCTTATTCTTAGCCTTTTAGTCATTGCACTGTTTAAAAAGGAAAAGGGAAAATTAGCCACTTTAGCTGTTTGTATAGTAACTTACTATACTTTACTACTTGTCGAGCACTGACCTCATCTAAACTACTTGGGTTTATTTCTAGACTTTATGTATTCATATTATACTGATTTATAATGGAATCCACGATATCTTATGGCCCTTTCAGATCTATAAAGTAAATGTTTTCTTGAAATATTTTTAAAGTGTAATTTTTTTTTAAAGATTTTATTTATTTATTTGACAAAGAGAGACACAGTTAGAGAGGGAACACAAGCAGGGGGAGTGAGAGAGGGAGAAGCAGGCATCCCCCTGAGCAGGGACCCTGATGTGGGGCTTGATCCTGGGATTCTGGGATCATGACCTGAGCCGAAGGCAGTTTCTTAACCAACTGAGCCACCCAGGCTCCCCTAAACTGTAATATTTTTAATAAACACTATGTTTTTGAACATATATACTTATGTCTGATCCTTTAAATAATATAAAAATATCCAGGGTTGTCTGGATGGCTCAGTTCAGTTAAGCCCTCCGCCTCTTGATTTTGACTCAGGTCATGATCTCAGGGTCATGAGATTGAGCCCACATCAGGCTCTCTGTGCGGAGTCTACTTGTCCCTCTCCCTCTGTTCTCCTCCCCCCCCCCAACTCATGTACTCTCTGTCTAAATAAGTGAATAAACAGCCTTTAAAAAATAATTTCAGAAAAGAAATTTTTTAAGCCTTTAACCACTTTGATATGTTGTATCTTGCCAGTTGCAGGGTAACTGGAGTGACTTAACTATTCCAGTATAGATTCCTAGCAGATAAAGTGATCAAACTGAAGACATGGGTGATTATCATAGCTGAAAAATGAACTCCATGTTAAAATCTAATACTTTGGAAAATACTTGAAATGCTTACCTCCTGTTTGATACAGTTTTCAGTATCAGAAACAATGAAAAGTTATATGTTTAATAAATCTGAACTTTTTTTACATAATGTGAATTGAGTTTTATTTGCATTCTGGCTAATCAGGAGGTTTTTGATTTTCGCTTGAAATTAAGTTTAAGAGATATAATCAGTAAAAATAAAAACTTTAATTTTTTAAAGATTTATTTATTTTAGAGAGCACAAGGGGGGAGGGCCAGGGGGAGAGGGGGAGAGAGAGAGAGAGACTCTCAGGTGGACTCCCCACTGAGCAGTGAGCCCCATGTGGAACTCGGGCTCTCCAGGACCCTGAGATCATGACCTGAGCTGAAATCAAGGGCTGAACATGTAACTGACTGAGCCAATCAGGAGCCCCTAAAATAAAAGCTTTAAATCTTGCATTTGAAGAAAGGTCAACTCTGCCTCCTTTGAAATCATTTTTAGAACTGTATTTTGCAAAGATTTTTCTTGCTAGCAAAAAAAGCTAAGACTAACTTTTTTATTATATTTTATGGAATTACATCACTTACAAACATTTCATTTCACTGTATTTGCTCATACCTCAAAAGGGTATAAATTATAAAAGCATTAAAGAAACCATGTGGTGTTTGCAAAAGAATGAGAAATTTGTTACCTCGAGTCTGGCTGAACATCTTGGCCTAGTAGGGAAGCCAATTTTTATGTTTAGCCTTTGGAAGGTCACTTAATCTTTCTGATCTTCATTGTTAAGGTCAATGCCTTTTGGTTGGTTCAGCCAGACATTGTTTTGAGAGTCAGGCTGGGAGGATGACCAGTGCTTTATAAACTTAAGAGTCAACCCTTTGGGAAATTCAAGGATGTGAGCCAGAGTAATGTCCTTCCCATCCTTGGATTTTTCTCTGGTCCCCGGAGACTGGGTAGTTGGTTTCGAAAGTTGGTTTCGATACCTCCTGAGTGGAAATTTCGGTCAGTCATCATCAAAGGTAGATAGTTGATTGAATTATAATAATAGTAGGTAGAAAGTATGAGGGAAGTATATATTGTTTTCCCCTCTACTTAATTCTTGAGAAAACTTTTTTTTTTTTCCCCACTTAAAAAAAATCATAGTACCTTCTTCTTTAACCTTAGTCCTGGCTCTTCGCATACTCCACCACTAATTTCCATATTGCCAGTTTTTGCTGAGTTTCCCCTTTACCTGAGCTAGTCCCTGGAAGTTAGACACGTAAAAAAGTTATGTCCTTAGCTCTTTTTATTTTGGGGGACCCATAGATTTGTTGTTGTTTGTTTGTTTTTTTCGTGGACATAATTAACCTCCCTCCTTTGCTTAAAAATGCACACCCCATTTTAGAAAGAGGATTGGTAGGAAAATTGTCACGGAGTCAGCATGAATTTAGTAGCACTTCTGAAGAGAAAAGAAAATTACTACTTAGGACACTTACCCCATAAAATATCATAGTAGCATCTTCGTATGTGTATTTTTTAAAAGCTTAGTAGTTTACTAAATAGTAACTTAAAGTTTAAATGCTCATGTCAGAATCACCCCCAGAGTTCTAATTCAAAAGTAAGAATGGGGACCAGCATTCTCTTCTTTAAATAAATATCCAAGGGTAATGGACACAGGCAGTCAAGTGCAAAGAAATGACTCCCTAACCTGCTGAGCAGAGCACAACCCTGGGCATTTTCACTGTTAGAAGGCTAACCTTGCTTTTCAGGATGATAGATTTTTAGTCAAATTCTATTTTATTTCAGAACTTACTATACAGCAAAAATCTAATCTTCCTTTTCATTTAAAGAGTTTGGGGAAGCCCTTTAAATTGATCATAATGGGAGTTGATATGTAATTGATAACACCTTCATGAAATAATAGAGACTGAGCTTCTAGAGAATAGAAGGGGTGTTTATTTTCTTTGCTTTCCATGTTGCTTTTGCACTGCTGGTCACCCTGTGAGTGTTTGGTGAAGCTTCAGTGATGGAGGCCACAGAGAAGCTTGAGATCCAGTCTGATTACCAGGTCATGCCTCTCTGGGAATGGCAAAACTTCAGTTGTCAGGACTGCTAGGGCCCTTCATTATCTCTTCTGCTTGCAAATAGGCCCCTGTTCAGGGAGAAGTGCTCTGGAGTAAAGCAATGCTTGATATCATTAAGTGTTTGCATCCATTATGAGTACTCTCTTAACTTTTAAACTGTGTATGTATGATTGCTTGTTTTTCCTAATGCCTTCTTATCAACCAGTAAATACTAATAATGTGCTTATTTTTGTAAGAGATTAATGAATGTAAAATGTGTTCTTTGACTAGTATGAAGTCCTCCTTTGTGTACAAGATCATGATGATCCAGCCATTGATGTATGCAAGAAGCTTCTTGGAAAATACCCAAATGTTGATGCTAGATTGTTTATTGGTAAGTAAAAATTAATTCCGCAATAACCCTTTTGCTTTGATAGTATTAACTATCTGTAATCTTTGCATTAAACTAGAGTGAAAATATTAGCATGTTTCCTTTATGCATTTTGGAGTAGTGATAGGATATGTTTATACCCTTTTGAGAAAACTTAAGTTCTAAAAACAGGTTTTTTTTTTCATATCTGGGATTAACAAAACAACAACAAAAACAACAACAACAAAAAACTGCTCCTTCCCTCCCTGTTACCCTACTCTGTTTTTCTCAGTCAGACATGAGAGTCTGTTTTTTTTTGTTTCTTCAATATTTTCAATCTCTGGGCTTTTCTGTATCTCACTCTAATTGGCAGTGATCAATAGAATTTCCCTTTATGATATGGCAAAAAGAATATATATGTATATTTATAAAGGATGTTTTTCAAAAGCTTATAAGCTTATTCTGAAGACTTTCAAAGATTTACCATTAAACATTGATTCATACTTAGTACTGATGCATTAACTTAAGAATTAAAAAACTGAAATTAATACATTTTCAAAGAAATTAATTCTCTTTGAGGATGAACAATTTTTTTCTAAATATATTATGAACAATAAGGAATGTAAAGCATAATGTTAAAGTATGTTTGTTTAAATTATTATGTATGAAAGTACTTTTCACTTCTCTCTACCCTGTATTTGTATTCTAGAAAATATTTTCAATGTTGCATGAATCTTTGACTATTGCACCTTACATTTTTAGGTGGCAAAAAAGTTGGCATTAATCCTAAAATTAATAATTTAATGCCAGGGTATGAAGTTGCGAAGTATGATCTGATATGGATTTGTGATAGTGGAATAAGAGGTGAGCTTCTTTATTTATTTCACAAAACTATTTATTTGATGATAAAATGCCAAAAGCAATCTGAATATATATTTATGGGTCCTTTTTGTTTGCCTCAGGAAGTAATTTATGTCATCTTATTTCATGGTAAAATGTCAAGTATATTTACTAAGATTTGCAATTTTTTAATGCTAACCTACAATGTTACATGTTTAAAAATACCTTTGCTTTGAAGAGAAAATTCCAGCCATTAAAAAAAAAAAATAGTCATGGTCCATTTTATAGTCCCTTGTACAAGACTTCTCCTAGTTGTAAATTTTCCCTTGTTCATGTTACCCTTATCTTTTACTTTTTGTGGCACCATAACATACTCTCTCACACAAAGGGACAAAAATTAAGAGGTGGATATATTACCAAAATACACACATGGCATTGGCATATTTTAGTAGGAAGGCATTTATATACTGAAATTATAATTTGTATTTTTAGACATTTCTATTCTAATTACTGCAAGTTTCCCGACCTTGGCATTTGGGGCCAGATAAGTCTCTGTTGTGGAGGCTGCTGTGTGGGGTGGTGGGCGAGCAGCCCTGGCCTCTACCCACTGAACGTCAGGAGCCCCACAAACCATCAGCACTGCTAGGTGTCCCCTGCGGGGCTGCAGTCAAGAACCACTGCCCTAGAAGATGTGTACTGAAGGGCCAAGTACACTTTCATAGAGTGGATTTCATTCATAAAGACTTGAGGGAAGTAGAAATAAAGTCATGTACATAGATAGGTGTTGCTATTTGAAGAGGGAGGGGACAATGATTGAAATTTTTTTATTAGCTTAAAATGCAGCTTTGAAAATTAAAAGAAGTGTGGCCTGCCTAATTCATCAGGGTCATTACAAATCTCTCAGTGTGTGGCCAGAGATGTTTATTCTTCGTGTTTGCTATTGTAAATTATTTTTTATCATATATTATGTTATCATCACATATGTACACACCTCTGTCGAGTATGACCTCATCCAGTTCCTATTAGCAGTTTTACGAGATAGGATATCTCATACCCTCTAAGAAAGTGGAGGCTGATTTCCTGTGGTTAGAGAATGCAGGAGTCAGCATAAGGACTGAGGTCCTCTGACCTTTGCTCCTGTACCTTTTCTGGTAGGACACATTGTCTCTAGTCCAGTGTGGAGCTTCTGAAAGAGAGAGTGTATTTCAGGGTATATCTTGTCTCTGGTACACTTTAGGTATATATTGGCCTGAAAATGTATCGTATAAATTAGCTTATCATATATCATACCTTCTCTGAGATTTCGTATTCCACTTCGAAAAGTGATGGAGAATAATTGTTAGATCCAAATATGAAAAAAGAATTTAGTAACAGCTCACAGAATATATTTGACATTTGTGGGTGCTTTACTAAAAGGACTTTTTTCTCTTTCCCCATGCGACCGTTTTGTCTTACAGTAATTCCAGACACGCTCACTGACATGGTTAACCAGATGACAGAGAAAGTAGGCCTGGTTCACGGCCTGCCGTATGTAGCGGACAGGCAGGGCTTTGCCGCCACGCTAGAACAGGTGAGTACTGCGGTCGCATGTCATAGTCTGCGTCACATCCCTCCTCGGCCGGAAACCGGAGACTCGTGTGACAGTTGGGATGAGCTACCCGAAGTCAACTGGAATTAAGGCTGTTTTAACCTGCTAGGTACTGGCATCCTCAAGACGAGAGTAGTTTTATTAGTGAAGACCTTTTGGGGTACCTGGAATCACCCACAGCCGAACTTACTGCCCTCTGGAAGTGAATGATGTACTCAGGGAACCTCGTGTGGTCTCATCACCAGCCGAACACAGTACATTCTTTCTCCTTATGGCCCTTGCTCTCGGTTGTATACTTAGATTCTAGACTACTGACTTACCTAAAAGCACATGGCATATAGTTCTTTCAGAGATCCAATCTGAAAAGATTCTTTTTTTAAGATTCACAGAATATTTTAATTTTTAAAGATTTTATTTATTGATTTTTTTTTTTTTTTTAAGATTTTATTTATTTGACAGACAGAAACACAGCCAGAGAGGGAACACAAGCAAGGGGAGTGAGGGAGGGAGAAGCAGGCTTCCTGCCGAGCAGGGAGTCCGATGTGGGACTCGATCCCGGGTCTCCGGGATCATGACCTGAGCCGAAGGCAGTTGCTTAACCAACTGAGCCACCCAGGCGCCCTATTTATTGATTTGTTAGAGAGAGAGAGAGAGAGAGCGAGAGAGCGCGCGCACAACCAGGGGGAATCGCAGGCATGGGAAAAGCAGACTCCCTGCTGAGCAGGAAGCCTGATGTAGGACTCAATCCCAGGATGCTGGGGATCATGACCTGAATCAGATCATGACCTGATCATGACCTGAATCCTCAGGCTCATGCCTGAGCCATCCAGGCCTCCCCAGAATATTTTAAATATACAAATAAGGGTAATTATTCTACAAATCATTATAAAATCCATTTGATTTCCTACTTTTTAAAAAAATTTTTTTCTAAATTTTAATTTGAGAGAAGAGAGAGCATGCTGGAACTTGGCAGGGGGTTGCAGAGGAAGAGAAAAAGGGAGAAGCAGACTCCCTGCTGAGCAGGAAAGCCTGACATAGTGGTGGGGCCCTAGATTCCAGGACCCTAAGGTTATGATCTGAACCAAAGACAGGCACTTAACCAACTGAGCTACCCAGGCACCCCTGTTTGATTTCCTTTTTTAAAAAAATATTTTATTTATTTATTTGACAGAGAGAGATCACAAGTCAGTAGAGAGGCAGGTAGAGAAAGAGGGGGAAACAGGCTCCATGCTGAGCGGAGAGCCTGATGTGGGCCTCAATCCCAGGACCCTGAGATCATGACCCGAGCCAAAGGCAGAGGCTTAACCCTCTGAGCCACCCAGGCGCCCCTTGATTTCCTTTTAAAACAGATTTCTAAAGGTTACCTGAGAAACTTATTTTGCATTTTCTTCCTCCCCCTTCACCCTATAACAGAAATGTAAACTAAAAGTTATGGAAAAGTATAAGAAGCAAAAAATAAAAAACAACCCATAATCCTACCAATTAGACAAAGTTTCTATTTTTTTCTATTGACGTTTTAAAAACAGTTTGAGATGGTACTCTAAAAATTTATATCTGACTTTTATCACTTCATTAGCTTTTCATTAATAACTTCTTACAAAAGTGATTTTTATTGACTGTATCACAGTCTATCCAATGTATGTTCTATACCTGATTTAGCCATTCCTGTGTTGTTACACATTTAGGAAGAAAAACTTGCCTTAATGTCACTAGGGAAGGCTATACGGTTGTCTTTTAAACATATCAACTTGCTATTAAGCACATCTGCCTTACGTTATTTGGTATTGCAGTCTTGTGATTACCACAGATCTGAGGGGGTAAAAGTACATTGTGAGTGGAATTTAACCTTTGGCATTCTGAGCCAGGAGCTCTTCATATTGTCTCTGAATATATTTGTCCTATTGCAAGAAATTGTTAAGTCTTTAAATAGCAGAATTTTTGTTTAGTGAGAGAAACTCTCAGTAGGTACTTTAAAATAAAATACTTTTTATTCTTACATGCCACATTGTATTTTTGTTTTAGAAACACCCAAGTTGATGTGTATGGCAGTGATAAACATCTCCCAGATCACGGTCAGTCCCTTAGGTTAAATTTAATCCTTAAAGGCCCCTTTTGCCTTACTTAGAAAGAATGGAAGTAGAGGGATTGTTGCAGTCTGTAAAGAAGTCTGGGGAACCATTGACGTAGTCCCTGTTTCCACCTCATTCTTAAAGTCCCACATAGTAACTGCTTAAGGCATTAAGATGTGTGCTTCTGGTCTTATTTATGTGGTTCAGTTCAGTCCCACAAACACCAAACCTTCATTGCAGTCTGGACATAGGGTAGATAGCCAGTGTGACCTTCTCCATCAACCCTGCTCATTCCCTTGTTCCACGCTGTGTGCCTAACAGCTTGCCATCGAGAAAAGTCACCCTTCTTTTTTCAAGCTAACTAGAAAAGACAGCATATCTCAGATGAAAGTAATAGAGTTTTATGTCTCATAATGAGGCTGATGACCATTTTATTCTACCACTAATTTAGCAACTTGCATAGCTCATGACTCCAAAGCATATCTAGGGAGAGGGGGAGTAAAGCGGGAGACAGAATTTTAGTCTCCACCCTGTTTATGAAAAATACATTGAAAAATAACATTGGGAGAATCGGGAAAAAGCTCGGTGACTCAGGCAGCAAGCAGCTCTCCTGAAAGGGATTAAAGTAGGATTGGCTTGTAGGTTGATAGACCTCTAGGTGGTGTTTGTATGTATGTATGTGTGTGTAAGCACATACACGTGTGTGTGTAGGTGTGTGTGTGTGTGTAGTTACATGAACATTTGAAAGTAAGACCGTATACAATATGTGTTAATATTTGACCTGTCAGTGAGCGATACTTCTGCCTGACTTACTTTATATCCTGTAAGTTTTATTCAGATAAATCTTTGAATCCTGCAGTTTTACAGAACACAGTATTTATCTGAGAATAGAATACACCTTTTTTTCCCATTACATATTTTTCTTTGTAATGGTGGTAACAAGGATAGTCAATCAAGGGGCACCTCGGTGGCACAGTTAGTTGAGTGTCTGTCTCGTGGTTTCGGCTCAGGTCATGATATGGTCATGGGATTGAGCCCCACATTGGGCTCCTCACTTGGTGTGAAGTCTGCTTGAGATTCTCTCTCCCTCTGCCCCTGCTCACGTGCTCGCTCGCTCTCTAAAATAAGTATATAGATCTTAAAAAAAAAAAAAAAGAGTAGTCTGTCAGATAAATTACTGATTGCTACATGGAAACATCATTTTGCAGTAACTTTTATTCAGGTAGTTTAGAATAACGAGGTACAGGAAGTCCATTAGGAAAAAAATGTTTATAAATACCATACTTTTAACGTAATGCTCTAATTATACATGTAAACATACATGTATGTTTTTGCTTTTGTTTTGGCAGGTATATTTTGGGACTTCTCATCCAAGGTCGTATATCTCTGCCAACGTGACTGGCTTCAAATGTGTGACGGGAATGTCTTGTTTAATGAGAAAGGATGTGCTAGATCAAGCAGGAGGGCTTATAGCTTTTGCTCAATACATTGCTGAAGATTACTTTATGGCCAAAGCCATAGCTGACCGGTAAGCAAAGTAAATTTAAATTACATCAGGCTGTAGTATTTTTAGTACCTGATTTCTCTTGGTTTATTGTGTTTGTTAAACTCATGGGTTAAGGGGCTATTTTATTTCTTGCTAGTGAGTACAGAATGGGTTAATATTTTTAGAAAGTAATACCTATTCGTAGATATGTTATGAAAGAAAAAAGTGCAGAAAGTAAGTGTTCTGATTCTTTTACATTCTTTAATGTGGTTTGACATTAAAAGGAAGCTTCTCTGTGATTATAAATTTACATTATTATAGATGTAAATTTCTGTGTGTTTTAGAATTTAAAATATTATTGCAATCATAAGCCAGTAGGTGAAATTTAAAGACTATGATTTACATTTTGGAATTTCTCAGTAGATTACTTGATGCTTTGCTAAGAAGCCACCTAACCATTCACAGGATGATTTATCACATTTCTCTGTCACAAGGTGCTTGTTTACTTTTAAGGGGGTTCATTGCTTAGTGTGATAATTTACTAAAGATAAGGTTTTAAAAATTAAGGTATGCTTTTAAAATTCTTCCATGATGTTATTCATGTGGCTCATAGTTTCATAGTATTTCCCTTGAGATACATAATGCTACTTTTCGTTTGCATTTTTTACTAAATATCTACAGCACATGGCTATTTTGTTGATACCTATGTATCATACATATCTCCTTCTGCCCCATTTGAGTTGGTGGTTTTTTGGTTTTGGTTTTGTTTAGGAGTGATCAGGGACTAAACTATGAAATACAGAACCCACTTTCAGAATGTATTTTAAGTTTCTTAAAACTGTAGACTGAGAGGTTGTAGTTCTTCCAGCTGTAGATGGTACTATCATGGGCCTGTGTAATTATTAAAATAATTGCCTTAACTTTCAGAGGCTGGAGGTTTGCGATGTCTACTCAGGTTGCAATGCAAAACTCTGGCTCTTACTCAATTTCCCAGTTTCAGTCCAGAATGATCAGGTAAATCAGCCGGTTTTCTTCTTTCTATACTTGGTTTAGCTAAAAGGAAAAAAGGGTAAGGGGAATAATTTTTACCTGGTCTGATTTGGTGTGTAAAATATCTAAAAGTCAAATTTTGCTTAGTTCCAGAAAAGAGACTTTAGCACCTTTATTAAAGTAAATTTATTGTCTAAATATATTTTCTTTCCTATGTAACCCTGAAAGCACTCAATAAAGAGCTGCTGAGGTGCGTGGGGGTGGGGTAAACTGGGTGACAGGCCTTAAGGAGAACACTTGGTGCAGTGAGCACTGGATGTTATATGGAACTGATGAATCACTGAGTTCTGCCTCTGAAACCCGTAATACAGTAAATGTGAACTAAATTCAAGTTAAATAAGGAATTAAAAAGAGAGAGGTTGAGAATTTGATTTCTTTAATGTGCTGTTTATTTTCTCACTTTCTATATTTTGCCTTCTATAATATCTATTCATTAGAGTGTAGGCCATACAAATGAATTTATAGACTTTTTTCTTTGATATACTAAATAAAAATAGAAAAGAGAATCATTAAATACTCTTCAAAGAGGAGGACCTTTCTATAATAGGGTAAAGAGTTGATCATTTGGGGGAAAAATTGATGAGTCTTGTAACCAGGCTGCTGTTTAAAGAAAATCTTTTTTTTTTTTTTTTTAGGTGGACCAAATTGCGAATTAACATGCTTCCCGCTACGATAATTTGTGAGCCAATTTCAGAGTGCTTTGTTGCCAGTTTAATTATCGGATGGGCGGCCCACCATGTATTCAGATGGGACATTATGGTGTTTTTCATGTGTCACTGCCTGGCATGGTTTATATTCGACTACATTCAACTCAGGGGTGTCCAGGTATGTGGGTGGGCAGGGAAGGCTGACAGTCACGTGGTAGAACTAAAACTATTTTAATTTAGGAAGGCTTGAAGAGATCTGTCTGAGCCATTCTTTAGCTTCCCACCGAATGTTAATAGCAGGTTTAAACATTACTTTCCGTAGTAGAATGCGGATGCAGAACTTGGTTTGCTACTTCAGTTGATAGTAATACTATGACTTTTATCAAGGCTCCCCCCAAAAAACGAGTATTCAAACTAAAATATCTGAGACAAGCCATGATTTTAACGCTTTTTCTACTCATTATTAACACTTTTTAACAGATACAGCATGGAAGTTAAATATTATAAAGAAGCAGTCTTGATTTTACGTAGTGTATATATTATTAAGAGTTTCATTTTTCTGTGTCGAGTTTGACAGTCGATCAATCAGTTCTGTTTGTTTCCCCCCCCATCCCCAGGGTGGCACACTGTGTTTCTCAAAACTTGATTATGCAGTGGCCTGGTTCATCCGTGAATCCATGACAATATACATTTTTTTGTCGGCATTATGGGACCCTACCATAAGCTGGAGAACTGGTCGCTACAGATTACGCTGTGGGGGCACAGCGGAGGAAATTCTAGATGTATAACGACAGCTTTGTGACTGTACATAAAGGAAAAAAGAGAAGTATTATAAATTATGTTTATATAAATGCTTTTAAAGATCTACCTTCAGTAGTTTTATCACATGTATGTTTGATATCTGTTCTTTAATTTATTTTGCATGGCACTTGCATCTGTGAAGAAAAAAAAACACATCTGTAGTCTTGGCCAAATGGTACACTTTATTTTGTGGAAGTAGTGAATCAAGAGAATTGGTTCTAGGAACCTGGGTTTGGTTTTTGTTGTTGTTTGTTTATTTTTTAAAAATAAATAAATATATATATATAAATATATGAATGCTCTGCAACAAACACTATGACAGTATCCTTCAGTAGAGAAAGTTTCTTATTTGTGAGTACACTCTTAGAACATTTACGGGACAGCAGCAGCTTTGTTTTCGGGTTAAGACTAGAAAGTCATCCCTTTACATGTCTAAAGCGAAGGGTATCAGGTGGTGAGCAGCCCACAGTGAGGTACTAACTAAGAAACTTTTTCATGCTCTATGCCTACCTCTTGTAGTTGTTGCAGAGCAAATGGAAATTGTAATAAGGTAGCTAGGCCTTGCAAAAACAAATGGGAAAACTTTAAAAATAATAATAATAATAAAAGAGCTGGAGTCTAGTATTTATATGAATCTGTGAGAGATATTTTTTTGGTCTCACTGCAATGAACCAAAAGTGGTTGAGTTTGGTTTTTAATTGTAGCCATGTATTGAAGGCATTCTTTTGACCAACTCTTGTTGGTTCTGTCTCGAACCATTGTTAATCACTGTGCTGGTAAACCTTTCCTTCCCTGCTCCTTACCTGACCCTACCCCATCTTTCTCGAACTTTTTTTCTGGGGGGTGGGGGGGACTCTGGGGTGGTTTTGTTTTAGTGTGAGTGGATGTTTTGATAGTTGTGAGGAAAAATGCATTTCAGACACATTTCACACATGAACTATTTTCTTACACAGTATGTCTTATTGTTAAAAAGAATGTAATTTCATGATACAGGTATTTAATATCTTTTTTAAGTAAGTAAATATTCTAGCCATCAAATAAATTGCAGTAGAGTGTTAAGTGGGGACAGGATGAGTTTTACTCTTAAAATTAATCAGTATCAAACTAAGTCTACTGTGTGTGTGTTTTTTTTTTTTAACTCTTACAGTTAGTCTATAGTCTTATTTAAATTGGATTTTTGTATTCCAGTTTGTATGACAGAATAGACTCTATCAGCACTAGTTGTTAAATGCATGCTGTCTTTCCTCTTCTCTTCCCATCCTGCCGCTAAACTTGCTTGTCAGGTTGTGCTTAAGTTGTGGTGAACTGGACTAGTTTTTGTTTTGTTTTGTTTTGTTTTGTTTTAAAAATAGGCAAAAATGTAAGGGATAGTGCATAAGCCTTTTTTTTTTTCCCTATAGTGGAATTTTTGCTTTTTCTTCAGGATTGGATGGCATGTTGTCCGCATGAATGCCTGCTGCGGGGCTGACGCTGGCAATATGGCCGCTTTAAATTCTAAGTTTCTGTGTCAAAGCGTAATGTGTAGCACATCAGCAATAATTACATATTTATAGAAAATGGACACATTTTCACTACACTGAGCCAGTTCATTTAATTGTCTAGTGACTAACATACCTGGTTTTGATTGTAATGTATCTGTTAATGTGTATATACTGTGTATACACATTATGTATAAGCTTTTCTCTGGGCCAAAATGCTTCATTCAAAAAAATTTTTTTTAATTTTTTTATTTTTTGCGCCTTATGATGAATTTGTTTGGAGGGCATTTTCTTCATGAACAAAGGCTTTGATGCATATTCCTTTCTATGTGAAATGGGTAGTAGTGTTCCCTGAGGAAAGTTGCACAGTGAAAACCAGTCTAGTTGTGACCCACTTTGTGTGTTTTTTTTTTTAATCTCTATTACACAAGTTGAATTTTGCTGAATATGTTTGTAATTTGTTGGTTTGTATGATGAAGTTTGGTTGAGGCCATCGTTTGCACTGCTGAAGTGAAATCTTGCTTATTATGTAGCTTTTTGCTAGTCTCTATATGGGCAATGTAACAACAAATCCAAATGGCTGGACAGACTTCTTGTGTTTTGTAAATAGAAAAAAATGACTGTTCTGTATGTGTTCTTTGTGGGAAAATGAAGCTTCACTTGCTTCACTTAGATTGATTCTTTGTTTAGCAAGTTTAGAGTGGTGATAATATGGTAAGAAATAATATAAATGTTGAAGAAAACATCACAGCAGAACTGTAGGAGTTGAAATTTAATAAACTTTTAAAAAAAACCAACAAGTGTCTAGAATATACCACGTTTTATTATTTAAAATCATTGTGTATTTTTTGTTCAAAGTAAAAATTTGAATACAATAAAAAATTAATGTATTTACTGTCTTTCCTTTTTTTATTTTATATTTTTAAAATAACATCTACCACCATTCACATCAGAATTACTGGGAGAATTCTGTCAAATGTTAATTTTGAAATCTTCCTTTTTTACTTCTGCTACAGTCATGCTATGGCTTAATATTGGGGCTTTCTACATTGGTTGCACATTAGAACCACTTAGAGAATTTGAAAAAAAAAATACATATATATACACACGCACACGGGCCCTGCCCACAGAGATTCTGGTTCAGTTATTCTGGGGTGAGGCCTGAGCTCTCCTTGTTCTGAGCACACAGACCTGAAAATGAGAAGCACCCACCCATATTCACCTAGAGAAGAGATCACTGGCTCTTTTTGGCCCCCTCTCCCCTTCCCCACCTTGGGTCACAACCTGACTCATCTTCTTAGATGGTACCACTCCAGTGGCTGGGAAAGCTACAACTAAGGAAGGAAAGAAGAATGGCTCCACTGCTGGAGACCTAGATGTGAGATGGACTAAGCCATCCCATACGCTGTCCAGGCCAGGCTCCTCCCAAGTTGGAGGCATTTCCAGACCTATTTCACCCTCAGCCTATGAGGGAAGAATACTTTTTAACTGGAGAGCAGATCCCAGGGAGGAAGAGTCTAAAAGGAATTTGAAACGATAAAAATGTTTTGCTGTGAAACAGCAGTAATTGTTGCACGACATTGTAAATATGCAAAACCCCCTGAATTACATACTTCAAAAGCGAATTTTATGGTCTGTTAATTATATCTGAATTTTTTAAAATAAATAAATATTGAAACCACTGTTAATGTATTATTTCCTTCCAGTCTTATGACACCTGTTGCTGAAACAGGTTTGAGAGAGCGTGCTAGAACTGCTTGCTCGTTGTTCGGCATCCTTGCTTGAGCACAGAATGGCCAATTTCAAAATCTTTCTTAAATTGACAGATGAAAATATTGTACCTCATTGTTTAAGCAAGGAGTTCTTTTTAAAGTAGGTTCATTCCCAGTGTAGGGCCCAATGCAGGGCTTGAACTCAAATCCCCAAGATAAGACCCGAGCTGAGTTCAACCTGAGCTCAGCCCACTGAGCCACCCAGGCGCCCCTCAACATACGCATTTTTGTAATGATTGGCAACATTGAGTATTTCTGTATGTATGATTTATACATATATATAAAAATATATATGATTTATATGTTATGATTTATAACCACTGGAATTGCTTCCATTTCCTGATCTTTAGTGAGGGTCTTAATGCTTCCTTATTGTGTACTCCATATCTCTTTTCTTAACCATAATAAACAATTTATATTACCAGACAGAGCACTGCTAAAATCTTTGCATTTAGGATAATGTTTTCCCAAGAAATATGAGATGGGCATGGAAATAACTGATGAATGTTTGTGCACCAGTGTCTCCTGATCAAAGATCTTCTACTTCGTAGAAGTAACAGTGTTTTCACAGTCTGTATGTATTCACATTTCTGACACAAAGCTTACTTGGCCATTGGATACAGTTTTTTCAATACATTTCTAAACTTTAATTTTTTTTTAAAGATTTTATTTATTTATTTGACAGAGAGAAACAGCCAGAGAGGGAACACAAGCAGGGGGAGTGAGAGAGGGAGAAGCAGGCTTCCCCCCCCCCCCCCCCGCGAGCAGGGAGCCCGATGCGGGGCTCGATCCCCGGACTCCAGGATCACGACCTAAGCAAAAGGTAGTTGCTTAACCAACTGAGCCACACAGGCACCCCACATTTCTGAACTTTATTTGCTAGTATTTGATGAAATGTTTTCTAGGCTTTAGAGTGAGGTTATGCTAACTGCAAAGCCAGTTGGGTCTTCCCCTGCCCTCACTCCGCTCCAGAAACATTTAGCCAGGAATGATCTGTTCCTTAAAAGAATTTATCTATAAAAACTTCATGGGTTTGGCACTTCAATAAACTTTTTCAGTTTATTTCATTGGTACTAATCAGTTCACATTTTCTATGTCTCTTAAAGTCCATTTTAGTCATTTGCACCATAGAGATGCACACAGCATTTTCATAATTCCCTTGAGACTCCTGCTAGCTGCATATGCTGTTCGACAGGAGATTTGCAGCCCCTGTGCGGATTTGAACTTGGTCCTCTGGTCTGAGAGCAGAGTTGCAAGCAAGGCCATCTCTCCCAAGGCCCCCAATATCCTCTTAATATAAAGAAAATCTGGCCCCATTACTAACTCCTCTTAAAACACCTGAATGGCGCGGTGCCTGGGTGACTCAGTTGGTTAAGCGACTGCTTTCGGCTCAGGTCATGATCCCGGAGACCTGGGATCTGGGCTCCCTGCTCAGCGGGAGGCCTGCTTCTCCCTCTCTCACTCCCCCTGCTTGTGTTCCCTCTCTCGCTGTGTTTCTCTCTGTCAAATAAATGAATAAAATCTTCAAAAAAACCCCAAACACTTGACTGGCTTGATGTTACCTTCAGGATAAAGCCCCAGATTTACTCCTGGCTGAAAGGCCATTTTACGTTACATCCTTGCCAACACCTCCCCTCTTGCCGTTTTGCCAAACCCACTCGACATTAAACTCTCATTGTAAACTTCCAGCCATTTCCCTGACATGGGCACTTTCCCCGCTCTGGGCCTTTGTGCAAGTGGCTTCCTCGAACTCTGATCCTCCGCATTGCCCTTGGGACTTGACTCAGGCACCAACTCCTCTGTGACTTATCTGCATGGGTTATGGACCCTGTGCCTACCTCCACGGCCTCACCCTGCACTTCTGCCCTAGCACCTAATACCAGTTATTTTAATTGGTTTGTGTTCACCATTAAATTGGAAAGACCAAGGTCAGGGAGGGTCAGTAATGTACTTGACTGTGTCCCAAGCTCCTGGCTTAGGACCTGATACAAAGTCCGTTTTCCTGAATGAATGAATGAATGAATGAATGAATGAACGAATGAAGATAAGTGTGCCTGTGTCACTGATCTTGGGCCTATGGCTAATCACATAATAGGAATGCCGTCTGTGGAGCCAGCCGGCTTGGGTCCACTTTCCAGCGTCACCATTTGCTTCTGTACACACTCTCTGTCCTGAGTGGGCACCAACGTGATCTCCTATCAGGGTCAG
The DNA here is from genome assembly GCA_004023965.1 of Spilogale gracilis. Lineage (NCBI taxonomy): Eukaryota > Metazoa > Chordata > Mammalia > Carnivora > Mephitidae > Spilogale > Spilogale gracilis. The sequence continues at coordinate 23,552 of PITA01009616.1, read as the reverse complement.
TGTGAGAATTAAAGAGTACTGCATTTGAAAAACCACGTTCTCAGTAAAAGCTTGTGTGCCGATAAGGATCTCAAGTCACGAAGTGAAAATGAAAGTTTCAGTCGACAAAGTGGCTCTTCTTCCTCCAAGGGAAAGAATTTTTCACAATCTGTTGGAGAGAGTTGCATGATCCTTTGTAGGGCAACTGACTGCTCAGCCCTTGGTGGTTCAGTGTAAATATTATAGCATTCAAGTTGAAAATCAGTCTGATTTATTTAGACTATTCCAAATAGTGCTATTGTAGCCCATATTACACTGTTCAGCCTGAGCTGTGAGGCCTGGCAGAAGAGTCCAAGACCACACTGCACAGCCCGGAATTCTGGCAAGCAGAGGGCCTGGAGTTCACGGCAGAACATTGCAACACAGCTGTGTGGAATGAGGTGCATCTGGCTGGAGTGTTTCCAGTTATTAGTCTTTCAAAGGACAATTTTCTGTATGATTCGAAGAGAGTTTTCTGGGTGCTCTCTGACTCTGGGCACTGAGAGCAGTGAGCATGGAGGCTGAGGTCCTTAGACCTGGCCATCTGAAGGGAAAATTTTTTTTGGCATGGCTTTGTAGCTTCTGTGGTTCCCAAACTAGTATAAGAATTATTTTATTTTTTAAACATTTGTCAGAGAGCACAAGCAGGGGGAGCAGCAGGCAGAGGGAGAAGCAGACTCCCCGCGGAGCAAAGAGCCTGATACAGGACATGACCCCGGGATCATGATTTGAGCTGAAAGCAGACACTTAACCAACTGAGCACCTAGTCATCTCATGGGGGAGTTATTTTAAATGCCAACTGCAGTGCTCCACTCCCATGTCCTAAAGCCAAAAACTCTATCCATTTATAAGCTTTCCTTAGATTCTGATGCAGGCACCTTCCAGGACCCTTCAAGGAACATTTCAGTAGAGTTGTATTATCACGGGGATGTGTTTCAAACAAGTCAAGGGCAGTGGGGGAAGGTGGTGTGGCCTTGCAGGCACGAGAGTTGAGGCTCAACTCCTAGGACACAATTTTTTTGATTTCTAAATGAAGTGGCTGAGATACTGTGGTCTATAATAAGAAACACAGGGGTACCTGGGTGGCCCCATCGGTTGAGCGCCTGCTCTTGGTCTCAGCTCATGTCTTGATCTCAGGGTTGTGAGTTCAAGCCCTGAGCTGGGATCCACACTGAACGTGGATCCTACTTTAAAAAAAAATAATAAACATACATTTGATCTTGATCCCTGTTTCTGGCACAGAGATCCTAAAACCCTTATAATTTCCTATGTGAAGAGAGGCCTTTTGTTATATTAATGAGGTGACTCCCTGCCGCTAGGGTTGGGGCTGGTTGTCAGGAGAACCAAACTTGTGATTGGAGGGTTGGAAGTTTCCATCCCCCACCTCCCCACCCTGACTTGCAGGGAAGGGAGAGCAGCTGAAGTTCAATCAGTCACCAAAGGCTGAAGATTTAATTAATCATACCTGTATAATGAAGGCTCCACAAAAACCCCAAGAACAAAGATCAGAGAACCTCTAGGATGGTGCACACATGAAGAACTGGGGGAGATCCATGTGCCTGGAGCGAGCATGGAAGCCCCAAGCCTTTCCTCATGCCAGGGCCTGTGTATCTTTTACCATCTGGCTGTTCCTGAGCTGTTACCTTTAGTAAACTGCCAATCTAGTAAGTGAGATGTTTCTCTGAGTTCTGTTAGCCACTCTGGCAGAAAAATGGAACCCAAGGCTGGGTTGGTTGGAAACTCCAATCCATGGGCTGTTGGTCAGAAGCACAGGTGATAACCTAGACTGGCTTCAGAAGTGGCAGGGGGCAGACTGGGGAACGGTGCTATAGAACTGAAACCTTAATCTGTGAGTTATAATGCTATCTCTGAGTAGATAGTGTCATAATGGAGTTAAACTCTGGGACACCCAGCTGGGATCCCGAGCATTGCTTGGTGTTGGGGGGGGAGGACCGCCCCTGCCACATGGTGAAATGGTGACCAGGAACCAAACAGTGGCTGCGTGGACATGTAATCACCAGAGATTGCCACAACATGCAGGAATCTACAAGGCAGACCATACAGAATGGCAGGTGTCAATTGGCAAACAAGAGGCCTGGTGGTGGGAACTTAGATGCAGAGGAAAACACATTGAAAAGTTAACAGAAAGTTTTCAAATATTTTTTTCTTAGAAACTATAATTTTGAACTTGGTTACCAGGGTAGCTGGAACTTAAAATTTTTACTTTGTTTTTCACGGATTAGCCCGGGGGGGAATATGCAGAAGAGTCCCATTGCTGTGTGAAGACGTTGAACCAAAGCTGCTGAGTGTAGCACTTGGCCAGCCCAGGGAGTTCTGGGAAAATGACAACCTGTTATGGTCACTTTTTTTTTTTTTTTTTTAAGATTTTATTTATTTGTCAGAGAGGGAGAGAGAGAGAAAGCACAAGCAGGGGGAGCAGCAGGCAGAGGGAGAAGTAGGCTTCCCTGCTGAGCAGGGAGCCCGACGCAGGGCACCATCCCAGGACCCTGGGATCATGGCCGGAGCCGAAGGCAGATGCTTAACAACTGAGCCACCCAGGTGCCCCTGTTGCCGTCACTTCTGATCTCAGTCCCTCCCAGTTAGAACCACTGAACCATAGAATGAAAAGTCTAGACACAGGTAGGAGCTTGTTGCTTGTAATCTCAGCACAAGGATTCAAATCTGGCAGCTGTCCACCTCTGGTGTGATCCTGTCTGGGAGACACTGGTGTGATTCCACTGATGGCAGTGGTACTAGAAAGACTGAGCTTTCTTCCATCTGAGAACAGAGACGCCACCCTCCAAAGCCTCAACAGAAACGTCACGCTCCCTGTCCCTGTTACAGGTGGCCCACATTACAGTGGCAGTCAGCCCTCCACGGCTTGAGGGAGCCCAACAGCTGACTTGCCAAATCATCGGGCAAAAGAAATTGTGAACAGAGAGAACATGTCATTTGTTCTCTCTGTTCGCAAAGAGACCAAGCTGGCCAGAAGACATGGGTAAATGGAGGCAGAATTAATGGGAGAAATGAGGGGAAATTCAATTAAAAAACATAATGAGTGGGAAAACATAATGAGAACTTTCAAGAAGATGGAATTAGAGCATAAAAAATGAAATTATGGAACTAAAAGGCAAGCTTTCCAAATTTAGAATTTCGACATAGAAATAAGAGTGATTTCATCTAAAAACCAAATTCATGTTTGGGGATAGAAGGGGGTCTCAAAAACCCAGCGCCAAACAAAACAAAACAAAACATACTAAATGCGAAAATGCACGGATCCAAGACGAAAAGGACCAGCGGTAGAGACTTTGTAGTCTAACAGTAGGAGTCCAGGGAGAAAGAGGAAGAGAGAAGAACCCTGAAGACACGCTGATTTCTATATAAAGCCCAGGTGGGTTTATTGAAAAGACACACCCACAAAGAAGCATTCTGGTGAAAGTTCTGAGCTTCAAGGATGAAGTTCACCCTCATCAGTCAGAAAAAGCAAGTTACTGACAAAGAAAAGACAGGCCAGCACTGGACTATGAGCAATGCCAGAGACTTTGGGGAGGCACAGGAATAACTACAGGTTGGGGGGGGCGTAGATTATGATCTGAAAGGCTCACGTCCAGTCAAAACATTATTATAGGAGGGCAAAAAAAAAAAAAAAGTAGGCATTTTTGGACACGGAGGGCCTCAGAAAGTACACCAGCCATATTCTCTGTCTGAAGAAACTAGTCAAGAAAATATTCAAGAAAATAACCCCAATCAGAAATCTCTGCATGGGAGAATTGAAAGAATTCAAGGAAACTGTGGTAAGTAAGGAACCTTGTGTTAATCATGGTCTGAATGGATTGTGCTGGTGTGGCATGGAATAATGAGAAATTTTTGAATCAGATAAGACTTTTTTATAGGAGAAAGTTCAATGGCCTTGGCTAAAATTCTAACTTGTCTCCAAACCTAGGAGTAGGGACGTGAAAGCAAATAGGGAGGTTAAGGTTTACCAATTCTCAAAGAACGGGCTACGGTGCCAAGCCACAGGGCACAACGAACAACTTCAGATTGCTCCTCAGACATGCAAGTCCTTTGTTGTTCCTTCCACTGAGGATTTAACGGTAGCAGTAGTATCCCTTCGATCTCTCGCTCTCTTTCTCTCGCCTAGTGGTGTCCTTTCTTTACCTTCTCAGCTCCCCATCCTTGTTTTTGCTCCTAGCCACACTGGTCTTACTCACTCTTACAGCACAGATTAGCTCCAGATTGAAAATTTAGCTCCAGACCCACCTGTTCAGCTCCAGAACCCATCAAAATGCTTTGAGGGACAAAGGAAAACTTCTTCCTTAGAAATAAAAAGGACTAGGGGCCCCTGGGTGGCTCAGTTGGTTAAGCGACGGCCTTCGGCTCAGGTCATGATCCCGGAGACCTGGGATCGAGTCCCACATCGGGCTCCCTGCTCGGCGGGAAGCCTGCTTCTCCCTCTCTGGCTGTGTTTCTCTCTGTCAAATAAATAAAATCTTAAAAAAAAAAAAAAAAGAAATAAAAAGGACTAGCAGAAACTTTGATTATGATCTTTCTTTTGATAGAATCCATCCCATTAGAAGGCTGTGCACTTTTAAAGTATATTTCTCTCCCTTAGTGACAGAGTCCTGGATGAAGTTCAGGGTTGTTGAAAAGCAATAGGATTGGGAATAGGGGTAGGGATGGAGGTGGGACCATGATATGAAGATGGATGGAACGACAAGGCAGGAAAATGCTAAGCCTTGAAGTCCTAGATAAAGAATTTTAAGCTTTATCTTGAAGGCAGTAGGGAGCCATTGAATGTTTTGTGTTTTAGAAAGATTTTTCTGATTGCTACATAGAAATAAAAGAGTTTTTAGTGATAATGACCCTGAAGGCATAGACCAGAAGGAAAGTTGTTGCTCTAATCTAGAGGAATTCTGTTTGTCTCTGGAACACATCCCCACCTTTATGCCCGCAGTGTGGCTAGAAACGTCCTTCTTCCCTTTGCACAGGTCAGACAGGAATGTTCCACCCACAACCTGCTTGCTTTTTATAGTTGGGAGCCCTTTCATGTTCTATACCAACCCTAAGTCTGCCTTCAGGAGAGTGTGACTTCCCAAAGTCAGGAAGCTAACACCTAAGAACAATCCACGTTAGGATGACAGTCCTCTGCATCTGACTTCCTACCTTCACCTGACTTCTCAAGGACACTACTCTCCAACTTGTTCTGACACTGACGGGCTCTCAGTGCTACTAATCCTAACCCTCCTCCAGTCTCCTACTCACAGCTTGGCTTTCCCTGCAGCTATCTAATATTCAAAAATTGCTGGGCGCCTGGGTGGCTCAGTTGGTTAAAACCTCTGCCTTCGGCTCAGGTCATGATCTCAGGGTCTTGGGATCGAGGGAGCCTGCTTCCTCCTCTCTCTCTACCTGCCTCTCTGCCTACTTGTGATTTCTCTCTCTGTCAAATAAATAAATAAAAATAAAATCTTTTTTAAAAATTGCTTCTGAAGCTTAAATTAAAACCTTAGCTGAATCCCTAGCTTCATCAGGTCTATTGCAAAAGTTATGGCATTGACCAGAAGGAAGCAGATCCCCGAGAATTAATTTGGGGGGACTCATGTGCTTCAGAGTGTCCTGAATCCCATGGAGCCTCTCACCAGGAGACGCAGATTTTTCTTCCTTCTCTTCCGGGGGGATCCCACAATGACCTTCTCTAGGGAGCTACTTTGCAAAGGGAGGCCAGTTTCTTTATGCCCCATCCTTATCATCACTGATTATCTCCAAACTTAAAACTACAATTATATCTTAGTTTGTCCTTAGGGCCCAGAACCAGGATGATGCCAAGACAGCAAATGACTTTTTAAAACTTAGCTGATTTTTTTCCAACAAAACCCTGGTGAATGTGTGTGAGATTAAGGGCTTGGTCAATGAGCGAGGGAAATGACCAAAGATTAGGCTACACTTTTCGAGATGCTATTGTTGCCAGAGATTCTGGATGAAAATACTAGCTCCAACAGCTGGGAGGACATCTAATTGTTTTTCTCAGTTCGCCGGCTGGAAACTGCCTCAGAGACAGATCCCACCAAATGAAGCCAAAAAGTCAGAAATTTCTGTGACGATGGTGAGGAAGGAATAGAGAGACTTAGGAGACAGGGACTGGGGAATACATTTATCACCAGTGATTCAGTCCATCTTCCAGTAAAGAGCAAGAATGTACTCCTATTGCCAAACCACTGAGAAACACATGTGCGCAGGGAGAGCAAGGATCTTTTAGAGGTATTTGGCCAAAGATGCCAGTGGGAGGGACTGGCAGTACAAAATATCTTCCTGATCTCAGTAAGGATAGTGGGATTACGGCAGGGCTCTTGAGCAAGGCCAAACATTGCATTTAACCATCAGAAGCACGGTATCTATGATCAATATACATGGCAAAGGTACTATAGTGGTAACCAGAATGGTCTCTTTGACGGTATCCATATAATAAGCAGAAGATCCAGAAGTGAAACAGATGGGCAGCCTCCTCAAGTACAAGGTTGTACTTGATTTCTGGAACCAAAAAAAAAAAACCCCACTCTGGTGGAAAGAGATCTTACTTGAGCCACTACAATATTTAAAATTCACAGGACTTAAAACTTAAAATTCAATCCACAGGCCTGATTTATTTCAGAGACTCTGAGCCCCTTAAATGAAAGGAAGGATGTATATCCCCGACAACAACCTCTATGATAACATGTCAGGGTCATACTTTGCCTCTTTCTCCTCATCTTCTCCAAATGGACAGCAACGTACCAGCATCAATGTATACTGAAGGAAAGAAAATCTCCAAACCTTTGGCTTTGAAATCATGGCGATGTAGGATGTCTCTGTGGATTACCAGTGAGGGGCACCTTATCATGATCAGATTATAAATATTTTAATTCTAATCAGCCTCACCTTGGGCCCTGTGAAACCCCGCACCTACCTTGTGGCTGAGCAGGGCTGGCATAGATAAATTTAGCAATGAGTATAATTTCCAGGTTTGCTTCCTGACCTCAGTCATGTGGGTTGCTGTGGTAAGAGAAGCAAATAAAGCTTCCAAAGAGTACTGTCCAATACAGATAAAATGTGAGCACATACCTAATTTTAAGTTTTCTAGTGGCCGTATTTTACAAAGGTAAAAAAGAAACAGGTGACATTAATTTTAGTAGTATTTTTTATTTAACCTGCTAGATCCAAAATAGTATCATTTCAACATGAAATCAATACACAACTTATTAATACACTTATTTTTGTCCTAAGCTACACTTACAGAACATCTAATTATGGACTAAGCACACGCCACGAGCTCGGGAGCCACATAGGATGAGTGACCATGATGTTAGATAGCCCAGCTCTTTGGCTTTTCCTCCCCACTGTGAGAGCTAGCCAGGAGCAATGACACATTCAGGAAGATTCTCAGAAAGGCAGATGCAATCGACAAAGATTTGACTGTGGCTACGGTTGTTTGGGAATGGTGCCTTTCAGATCCCTTTTTAACAAATCTGTTTTGCCTCTGCAGCTGTCAGATAAACTCAAAGAAATAAACGGTATTGTCAGAGATTTAATTAGGTAGTGACTCAAATCAGATCTGCCGCTCCAGCTGTGGTCTCTTCACTAGAGCAAACAAGCCCCTTCCTAACACCTGGTGTGCCGCTAGGGGCGTGGTGCCCGTTTTTGTCCCTTCAAATGAGAAGAAAGCATTAGCTGCCATTTGCTCCCCCCCCCCCCCCCCGGCAGTCATGGTTGTCTTCCGTCGCTTTGTAGGATTGCATGGACTCTGCCTCTATGCCACAGTTCAGTCCGTGCTTGGCTTCCTGCCTATTCCACAGGACATGATGCTGGCCTATTATATGCATGACATCACCAAGAGAACCTGGAGGCCAGGATGCAGCAGGTGCTTTGGGTGCCTTGGGGAAGATACAGATGTGACTAAAGTGAAAGACGCATGCCCTGAAAACCCAAGAGGCTGCTGCCTCATTAAATATAACGCTCTAATAAGGTACAAGGCTTGGGATACCACTTTCTTTCTTTCTTTTCTAGGATTATTTATTTATTTATTTGAGGGAGAGAGTGCGTGTGAGAGAGCACAAGCAGGGGGAACTGCAGAGGGAGAGGGAGAAGCAGGCTCCCCGCCAAGCAGGAACCCCGACCTTGGGATCACGACCTGAGCCAAAGGCAGACACTTAGCGACTGAGCCACCCAGGTGCCCCAAGGCTTGGGATATCACTTTCAAAGGAAGAGGTAGGTGTGCCTTGCAACTTCTACCTTTAAGAAAGAAGCCATTGTCTGACAGACCTCCTTAGATTTGGGAGGCACATATACTACATTTAAACATGCTGTTTGGACCTTTTTACTGTGTGTCCAATCCTTTCAGGACTGAGCAGGATCCAGAGCAAGAAAAAAGATGAAATGGTGGGTATAGTACCTTCACTGTTCCTATAACTTAAATTAATTTCCTTCTGACACTCCCTGGAGATAGCGTCTGATCCCACAGGACTGCTCCCACCCCACAGCCAGTGCCAATCTCAAGTCCAGCTTGTCACCTGGGCCTCTGTCCCAGGGCTCCACTCCTCTAGTTCAACTGATTTGCTAAAATGGCTCACAGAACCCAGAGAAGACTTTACTTATGTTTCCCAGTGTGTTCAAGGATCTGATAAAGGATAGAGATGAACAGCCAGATGAAGGGATGCATCAGGTGAGCTCCGGGAGGAGGCCAAGCTGAGGAGCTTCTGTCCCCACACAGTCTGGGTGCTTTACCCTCCAGGACCTGGATGTGTTCACCAATCTGGAAGCTCTTGAGACCCCATATTACTGGGACACTATGGAAGCTCCATGACGTAGGCATAATCACTTAAGGGCTCTATGTCTAGCTCTTCTCACGTCTCTGAAACTGAAAATTCCAAGCTTCTAATCATAGCCTGGTCATTCCGGCTAACCATCCCCTATCCAGGAGACCAACAAGAATCATCCCAGTAGAATAAAAGATGCTTCTGGTGCTCTGATCACTTAGGAATGTACAGTATGAGTCAGGAACTAGGGACAGAAACCAGTATTTATTCTTCTTAATATTTCACAACCTCCTAGTATTTATTCATCCAGCAGCAGTTAAATGAAAAACACATATAGAATCATCCAGCCAACATGCTAACTGAGGGCAAAGGAGTACAAGATGGATTGTAGAGGAAAGAAGACATAGAAACACCAGCTCTGACCTTTTAATCAATGGTGGGGCAAAAGGCTATATGATATACTTGTATTTTTTCCTTTCTGTGTCATAACTTATGGTTATTTTTCCTCTTTCCTATACCTTTACTAATTTATACAGATGGTTGTGGTGCTGGTGGTTATCTTTACAATGTAATCCATAGGTTACAGGATATAAAGTCAGAATCCAGATGAAACTAGAGAAAGCATGTACATCACACAGAAATTCAGGACAAGCTGGACAACGTTGGGTTTTCTTCTCTTTAGATAGAGGACAAGTCTGTTTTCATTTGGGAGATAAGTGCATTATCTCAAGGCAGAAGACTTATCATTGGTAAGCTTAAGTATGCAAGAAGGGTATAGGTTAATGTTGAGTAAACAGGATTGACTATACCGTAAGTATCTGTCATATTTTCTGGCTGTCCACCAATTTTTGAGCATCCTTGCTACTCTGGGGAATTTGCCACCTTATAAATAGCAGCCCACTTTACCTAAGGTAAAAGCCAAAGGAACTCTCCCAGCATTCTTGTCACCTGTACCATAAACATATAATCCAGACCCCATTGATAAGGCTTATTCACAGAGATAGTGATTTTGAGGTAAGCAATATAAGGAAGCAGTAGTGCATATATATTTATTTTTTCTGTCCATAGAGTAGCAGAACTCTGGCTTCTAGAGCCTTCCAGACTGAGTTCTTGCTACAGAGATGTCACAGATGTCGGCAGAAATTGTTGCAATAAAATTGAATTTCTGACCCAGCGATGGCAGCAGGGAGAACCACAGATTTGATTAGTGCTTAGAGAAACAACCAAGGTGTTTTCCTCATAAAGCCAGTTCTGTGGCTTGTCTGTTGGGGCTCGAGAAATACAGGGCTGGGGCTGACTCTCTGGTCTTGTCAATCAGTCTGCAAACTACCCAACATCCAGAGACTGTGTCTATTTCTTGCACTTGGTAACTGAGCCATACAGGTGCTAGTCCCACTGGAAAGAGTTGAAGAGTACATAAAAAGAAGGAATTCGGGAGGCAAGTTTAAAAACTGTGACTCTGGATTCACCGCAGGTCTCTGAGCAGAGAACTGAGGCCATCAGAGCGGGGCGCTGGGAAAAATTCAACCAGCAACAGTAGGGAAGCTTTACTGAGGAGAAACTTGAGATGACTTCCAACTAAGGCCAAGACAAGGCCCATGAAGAGACCATTCCACTGGTCTAGATGGTACACCAAGGCTTGGACCAGATGGGCGTCTAGGTCAGGAATACAGAATTGGAGAAGTCTCATTCTGGTTTGACTGTTGGCAAAGAACTCACATGGCTTTCTAATCACAACTTTTAATATATTAAAAGTTACTACTGGGGCATGTGGGTGGCTCAGTAGGTTAAAAGTCTGCCTTTGGTTCAGTCCATGATCTCAGGGTCCTGGGATCAGGCTCCCTGCTCAGTGGGGAGTCTGCTTCTCTCTCTGCCCCTCCTCCTACTTATGCTCTCTCTCTCTCAAATAAATAAAATCTTTTTTTAAAAAAAAATAAAAGTCACCACCAACCATTTTTCTGGTATTTGACTAAAAAAGTTATCAAACTGAAATCTATCCAGATGTTACATGAAAGTTCTCTGTGAGGATTCAAGTTTGAGCTTGACATTCTGTGACTTTCTTTGCCATGTGGTCCTCAAAAATCCCATTTCTGCAATGCAAATTACTTCTATGAGAAACGTTTCTGAGGCATAGCATCTTACTTGGTGTTTAATGGAAAGAAGAGAAGTAACATTTGATTTTCTAATCATGCGCCAGATCTCTGAGCCTATTTATTCCCCCTGAGAACTTTATGAGATTGGAATGATTATATTCACCTTATAGATCATAAGAGCAACCAAAGATTCTGACTAGTGAATTCCCCCCAGTTTTCAGAATTCCCACCTGCCAGGCTGATTTATCCCCAGTTGGCCTGGTTAAGGCCCCGGTTCTTTTGCTCCAGATGAAGGGGCTCACAGAAAACTTAACAATTCTCAGTCAATAGAAAACTGCTGCATCTTTTTCATTTCTAGCTGGGGACCACCAGAACTTAGAGGAAAAAAAGCAAAAGGAGGCGGATAGGCGAGAAGAGCTTCATGCATTCATTCTCCGTGGGGTTGTTGGCAACCATGCCCATCTGCCAAATTGATGAACGTGTTCTCACTTATTGCTTTATTGAATGAGATCTTCACAAGGACTGAAGAGGTATCATGAGACCATCTTAAAGATGGAGAAACTGAGACTCAGTAGACTTACATATATGTACCGTTAGGCAATAGTAACCAGCAGAGCTGCGGTTTGAGTTCAAATCCTCTGACGCTGAACCCAGAACATTTTCTACTGTACAAAGCCACAGAAGAAAATAAAGAATGGAGCATCTTTCTGGATAGAGTCAGGGCCCTGGGATCCCTGGTGGGAGGCTAATACCCCTGCAGGGTGTCCTTTTTTCCTCGGGTTGCTTTGGGATCCTTGAAGCAAATCACTCTGTGCTGTATCAAAGCTGGTGGAGCATGCTTTCTCAAGCATCCAAGCCCAAGGACGGCCATATACTGGGAAACAAGATGGCACTCACCGACCATACTCCTCCCTCCTAAGCCACTTTCCAAAGTGACCAAGACAAAATTCTAAGATTTTACAAAGACAAAGATCAAAATACTAATTTTATGGCTGCAAAGGAGACCATGGCTTTACCTCCCCAGACTTCCTACTATTTACCCCTCAAATAGTAGTCTTTTCTCTCTCTGAGGGGCCAAATATGTTCTGCTAAGTTCACTGCATGGAGAAGCAGAAAATCTTTGTGGAGAGAAAGCTGCTCCAGGAGAGAGTTTTCCAGTTGGTTACTCCTCTTCCCTTGGGGAGCACTATGTGGAGAGACAGGCTGAACGTGTCTGCCTCTGCTTTCTCCATGGCAGCATCAGGAATGGGGAACAAGCATTCCTTCCTCTCAACACAGTCCTTCCCACATTGCAGCATCCTGAGTCTAGCAGGGACCATCAACAGATATAGTATGTAATCCAATGTGATGAGGAAAGAAAGACAATGGCCTTTGATGTTTTATCTCAAATGGTAGGTAAATAAGACAGTCATATAAGAAGAAGGACTGGTAACCAGGAAGAGCAGATGTGTTATTTGTGGACCGGTATAACCACCAAATTAAATTGTCAGGGCTGTAAAGAACCTTGCAGATCATGTGCAACAAATCCCTGCTCCCCTGATAGGCTTGTTTGTCAAGGTCATATGGGAACTCAGGGAGTGGGCCATGAGTCTTTGTCCTAAAGCAGTCTAATGACCTCAGCCTCTCCCATGACCCTCTTCTCAGTCTTTCTCACGTTAGATCTCATGCTGCCACTGCTGACCGCTCTAGCATGGCCATAACTAAATGGACATCTGATTGAACGGTAGTCAGCCTAGATGCTAGTCCATAAACTGAGCTGAAGGGACTCCAGTGACTAACTGAACCTACAAGATTCTGTCTTTTGAGGACTTTTGAATATGAGACATTGGGCAAATTGAGTAATTGACAGGAAGAACAAAAGACACAGAGAACATGCAGTTAGAAGACATGAGCTGAAGCTACGAGTGGGCAGAGTTAGAGGTCAAGTGGAGTGAAGAGCATTTCACTGCAGAGATGTGGACAGCAGAAGATAGGATGGAGGAGCTGGGTCCAAATGAAGGTGAAGTTCTAGAGTAGCAATTAGCTCTTCCTGCTTCTGAGGGAGGAGTGGACATCACCCAGTTTCCAGACCCACATTGGATCCTGTACCTTCCAATTATCAAACCATGTTCTAGGCCCTGGGGAGGTTAGCTACTGAGCTATTTCTAGGTTCACCAGAGACCTGGTTATATGGCCAAGATGTCACACTTCCTTAAAATATGTAACTTCAGAAACCACCGACACTCAAGGTAATCTGGATAAATCTCTTTGTTCATATAACCCAGAGGCTAACACATCAGCTTTTCAACCGGCAACTGTCCCTGTATAAACCATATACATTACTATTAAAATTTTTGATCCAATAGTTTTATCCTCCCTGGCAGTAAGACCTAAAGCCTTTTGATTAGCCCAGAATCTCACCTGTGATCATGTCCTCCATTCCAAACCATCACTAATGCAGCCTTAGAAACCTTCTGGTGCAACTTAAACAACTCCTTTTTCCCTGGCATACTTGGCAGGGTCTCCTTGGATATGGGTGCCTCCATGTCTAGTGTCCATCCTGAGGTCCAAGAATGGCATCAGGATTATTACGTGCCCAGAGCATGACTACCTATTCTTGGACATGGAGCCGCTGAGTGAAATGTATGAAGGGAAGGAGGCAAGTCAGACTGTCATCTCCAGCTTTGCTGGGTGTGCCCCAACCTACAACTACTTGACTTCCTCACCCTTTTTTTCTCTCCACCTTTTTTTCTCTGTACCCCTCTTTTCTCCTCCCCACTCCCGCTCTCCCCAGCCTCTCTTGAGGATGGTGGGGGGATATGAGTAAATAACGAAGTTTCTGCAGAATCCAGATCTCCTGCCAAAGAGTCTCCAGTGATAAAAGCATGAATTTTTCACAGGTGAATGCAAACTTTATTTTATTATCTATAAAACTGGCAGAGTTTAAAAGCCCATTTTATTTGCAAAGGTATAGGAATTAGAAGCACTCTTCTCATATGTTGCTGGTAGAGGTATAAATTGGTAAAATTTTCAGTATGAAAATTACAGATTATGTGCCTTTTGCCCTAATAGTTCTAAGGAGTTTATCCTAAAGATATACACATAGCAAACTTTATTTTTATTCTCTTTCTTTCAGGAGGTATCCATTAAGGATGGCTCCAATGAAGAAGAAGTAATCTTTGGAAGTCTCTGCAGCCCATGATATGGGGGAAGCAATGTTGTAGCCAACTATCTGTTTGGATCAAGAATGGATAGAGGTAGGGGACCATCCCTCCATCAAGTCTTCTTCATTTTTTCCCATAGAACTATACAGATAGTCCTTTGCTATATCTCTTACAGATTGCAGCTGAAGAACCCAAACTATTCACCAGCTATTCTACCTTTCTGATGAATGAAACAGCGCAGGAGGGTTGTGACCATGTAATAGGGGATATTGGGCAAAAAGTGACAGCACTGTTGCATAGGAAATGCTGGAATGTTGTGTAAATGGGGAAGTCATTTTCAGTTTTGACCTCAAGGAGGAAGGGACTCCTCTGGCCAGAGAGCCTTTAAAACCCCTTTTTGCCACCACAATTTATAATGAATACAATCACTAGAAAAGAGGAGTCCAAGCAGAGTGTACACTCACAGTCCTTGGGTAAGAAATTCAGGGCACCAGTCTCACTCAGCTATTCCCAGACTCAGCATCCAGACCCTGTACCTTCAAACATGTGCAGAAAAATGACGCTGGATCCAAGCAGTTGGATCCTACAGAAAGAGGCAGACTTTGGGGCACCTACGTGGATCAACAGGCTGAGTGTCTGACTCATGGTTTCAGCTCAGGCTATGATCTCAAGGTTGTGAGATCAAGCCTGACATCAGGCTCCATGCTCAGCACCAGGTGCTGCTTGAGATTCTTTCCCCCTCCCTCTGCCCCTTCCTCTGCTTGCATGCACATGTGCTCTTTCTCTCTTAGAGAGATGATAGATAGATAGATAGATAGATAGATAGATAGATAGATAGATAGATAAATGAAATCTTAAAGGAAGGAGGGAAAGAAGAAAGGAAGGAAGGAAGGAAGGAAGGAAGGAAGGAAGGAAGGAAGGAAGGAAAAGAGGTAGACCTCCCAGTGCAGGTCATACTGTGTGCAATGGAGAGACATGGGCTCCCTACAGAGAATTAGACCCTACCTGCCTCTCTGCTTTAGGATCATTGCCAGAATCATCTAAAGAGGAGCCAGAGCTGGGGTTCAGAACTCACCATGGGCTGTTACCCAGTGTGTCCTATAGCCTTGCTTCAATTATTCTCAAATTTTTACTTTGCCATTTCTATAAAATTCTGAGTTTGGTGAATTCCAAGGCAATATTAGAGTTTTCTAGAAAAATAAAGATATGTACCACCTTTCCTATCATTCCTGCCACATATTACAAGTTCTTCATTTGAGGGGGCATGGCAATTGGATGAAAAGACCATTTCACTTGCTGTTTAATGTAGAATGAGCCTTCCTGCGCTTTATTCCCTTACATTCAATATTAACTTTTATGATTCTGAGGTAAATTTTCTGACATGGAAAGAATTAGGGAGGAAGAGAGGGAAGCAGAATAATGGTGGAGTCTAGAGTTCCTGGATGGCGGGGAGATACTTCAGGCAGAAAAGTAGCAGGGGCTCAAGTAAGTTGTGCCCCAACTGTAATGTTAGCTGTGTTCATTGTGAGGACAGATGTTTGCCCTCTGATAATGAGTAGACTTTAGTCCTAGGCATGAGTACAACTCATGTCAACAGGGGTGGTTCCAGACAAATCCACAGTAATTGCCTAAGACACAACATGAGCCCACAACAAATTCTCACACTGAAAAATGACTGGCAAATAGGAATGTCAGTCTTGATGCAGCTCATTAGGTAATAGAAAATGTACTGATTGTTCCAAGTCAACAAACATCTTCTGATGCTTCAGAGGCTAGCCGGGCAAGCTATACCAGCAATGGAGAGGTGTGGCTCCAGCATGTGGTGACACACGGTGAACACCCAAGCTCCACAGTGCTAATTAGTTGTGTAATGGGTGGATGAGTCAAAGATCATGTTTCCTAGTTTGTGAGCTATGTGGTAGCTCCTAGGAACTTGCTTCAGACTTCCAGTGGCTCCATGCAAGCAATCCTGGGGCTGGTTATGAGCCCACAGAGTCATCATCAAGACTCAAATTTCAGTGTCTTCAGCACTGAAGCAAAATACTCCTGACTCACATCTTTGAACCCAATGAGGGAGCTTTTGCTCAGAGATTGTGTTTCTGCGAGCATCTTGATTTTCATCAAGGCCTTGTGAATTTATGTTGACAGTGCAAGAGATGGAGCAAAGTAAAAGTCTGCTTCAGCAAAGTCAGCTCTTGCCAGGTATGAAATCTTACTGATGAGACACGATCCCCCTGGCCAGTCAATAGCACCCACAGTTGTGGTTCCATGTTCCCTCCAGAGAGCTTCCTCTCACAAATCCCCTGACTTACTGCTGGTATCAACCCCGACTGCCTGCTACCCAGGAGTCATGGAGTGGTGGAATGGTGAGCTTTCCTTCCAATCCTCAGGGCTCCAGGAAGAATCAAGGAATCATATACTCCCAGGGATAATCCTTGGCTAAGCTACTTAATAATTGGATGACCAAGGACAAATAATCTGAGTCTCAATTTCTTCATCTGTATATTAAAAATAATAGCATCCATTTTGTTGGGTGGTTATGAAGATTAAATTATATCAGGTATACAAAGTACCTAATACAATGCCTATTACAAGTATAAGTTCCATAAATGGTAGTTTTTGTATTTTTTGTTTGTTTGATTTTATTTTCAAGATTTTTAAAAAAGATTTTATTTATTTATTTGAGAGAGAGAGAGAGATTGAGAGAATGAGTGGGAGAAGGAGCAGAGGGAGAAGCAGGCTCCCAGCTGAGTGAGGAACCCAATGTTGGACTCAATCCCAAGACTCTGGGATCATGAACCATGCTAAAGGCAGATGCTTAACCTCTGGAGCCACCCAGGTGCCCCTATTTTTAATTTTTAATTTATTTCAAGATTTTTGAGATCACAACCTAAGTCAGACACAACTCACTGAGCCACCCAGGCACTGCAATAAATGGTAATCTTCATCTCTGGGATTAATGAGTCTTAGAATTGGAAAAAATGTTAAAGCTCATTTAATAATACTCTCCTCCTGCTATTCTGCTGACATAACCCTCTATGGCACCTCCAAGACATGTGACCATCCAGCCTCTGCTTTGAGTCTTTCCAAGGCAAGAGAAAATACTCTTTAGGAGTTCTGAGGTTCTTGCTGAAATTGAGCTGAAATACAACTCTCAGGGTCTTCTACTCTTTGGAATAACAACTTCTCACCCACACGCAGGAGTAGCCCTTCTGGCTGTGCAGACTTGCTGTTCACACAGACTACACTGTAAGGAGTTGGGCAGCGTGATAGCCCTTGTCTATGTAACAGTCATCCAAATATTTGGTGTCACCCTCATATTCCTTTGAGTCTTTTCTTCTCCAGTGAAAACATCTAAATTCCTTTTGTCATGTCTCACATGACAAGTTTTGTATCTCCCATCACTCGAGTCATTCTTCTCTCAACGCTCAATTAAGTACTGCCCCAATCTGGGCACAATGCTCTAGTCATCATCTGACCAGTTGGGAGAAATGAAATTTCACATTTCACGCTGCTAAGCTGTATTTTCCCACTACTCCATCCTAACTTGCATGATGTATTTTATTATTTTAGTTCTCACTTAATCTTGTGAAATTTCGTCCTGCTAGGTATAACTCATCATTCCAGATGATGAAGACATCTTTGTATCATGCAACATACTCATTCTCTCATGTTGGTATGAAGATTACTCAAGACTGATGAGACAATGGGCAGAGCTCTTATTCCACTCATAGAAAATTCCCTCTGATGTGACATATATTCTTTTCTTTCCTTTTCTTTCCTTTTCTTTTCTTTTTTTTCTTTTTTCTTTTCTTTCTTTCTTCCTTCCTTCCTTCCTTCCTTTCTTCCTTCCTTCCTTCCTTCCTTCCTTCCTTCCTTCCTTCTTTTCTCTCTTCCTTTCTCCCTCCCTTCTTTCCTTCCTCCCTTCCTCCCTTCCTTCCTACATACCTACCTTCCTTCTCTTTCTCTCTTTTCCCCTTTTGATATTTGTTGCACTAGCATCCAGTTAAGATGTCTCTTTATTGACCACAGCCTTACTATGGGAGACTTTGTTGCATTTCTTGTTCAAGTTATTTATTCCTTCAGACAACAGTATTGGGCACCTGCTGTGTCTTGGCGGATAGCAGACACTTGGAGTGCAGACAGTGTTGTGCTGGAATATGTAGCATTTGCTGATTTCCATGACATAAGTAATTCCCAAATGGCAGATTCCAAACTGTCAATGTGATGTCACTGAATATGGAGTTGGGGGGACATGTGTATGATTAGCTCTTGTGAGCCAGCATAAGCCAACTCCAGCACACCACTGATGATATACACATGGACCATAGATGGTTTCTTCTATTTTTTAAAAGACTTTTTTATTTTGAGAGAGAGAGAGAAAGCGAGTGCTGTGGGAGGGGCAGAGAGAGAGGTAGAGACGATCCCAAGCAGGCTCCATCTAAGTGCAGAGCTCTCTCTGATGATGGTAAAAGATCATGACCTATGAAATCAATGCTTAACTGGCCAAGCCACCCAAGTTCCCCAAACCATAGATGGTTTCTGCTGTAGAAATGCTCCAAGAGGTTCTTATAGTCTGGTGATGCACAATGCCTGTCTTCCCTCTAGACCTACCATGGAGAAACTGTATCAGTGGAGGAAATAAGATTTGTCTGATGTGATTTGTTCTCAGTGAACCTGTGCTGTTTCATAATTGCAATAGACCATTTCAAGTGCTTGTGAACCTAAATGTTTCATCCAAAATTACTTCCAGAAGCAGTGCTGAACTCATTCACCTATAGTTTAAGGAATCTATATTCTCCCTTTCAAAAATCAGTACATTTCTAATCTTTTAACATGTTTACTATTCTCTGTAAGTCCTTCAAATTCTCTTTGAGCAAATCTCATTCCTAAATTCTCAGTATCTTGGAGTGAATTCCATTCCAGTCTGAGATCCCAGAGCTCATACTGCTGCTTCACTCACCTTGAGCCTTTTATTTCTCTCTTTTGGATCCAAAGAACTTTGTACTTGATAAGGATGATAAAAGGAAAATAAGGATAAGGATCCTTTCTCCTTGTTTTCATGACAGATACTCTTTGCTAACTGATAAGCAGGAAGATCCCCCTCCCCAAGATGTCCACATCCCAATCCCTGGATTAGGAGGGATGTGTTATCTTACATGTAAACATGTTATCTTTTTTGGCAAAGAGGAATTAAGATTTCACATGGAATGAAGCTTGCTAAACAGCAGATCTTAAAATGAGAAGATTATACTAGATTATCCAGATGATCCCAGTGTAATTACAATGGTTTTTTTAAATGTGGAAGAGGGAGGCAGAAAAGATTTAAAGATGCTACACTGCTGCCTTTAAATATGGAAGAAAGGACCATGAGCCAGAGAATGCAGATGGCCCCGAGAACTGAAAAGACAAGGAAATGGATTCTCCTTTAGAGCCCCCAGAAGGGAAATGGCTCTGTTTACTCTTTTATTTTAGCCCCATGAGACCCACTTTGGACTCTGAACCCCAGAATTATAAGACAATAACTTTGTGCTCTTTAAACTACCAACTTTGTGGTAGATTTGTTGCAGCAGCCACAGAAAACTCATACTTGAGGGATGCCTGCGTGGCTCAGTCAGTGAAGCATCTGAATCTTGATTTCAGCTCAGGTCATGATCTCAGGGTTGTGGGATCGAGTCCTGTGTCAGGCCATGCCCTTAGAGGGGAGTCTTCTTGAGATTCTCTCTCTCTCCCTCTGTCCCCTTGCCTTCCTGACTCATGCATGCTCTCTCTCTAAAATAAATAGAGGAATCTTAAGAAAAAGGAAGAAAGGAAGGAAGGAAGGAAAGAAAGAAAGAAAGAAAGAAAGAAAGAAAGAAAGAAAGAAAGAAAGAAAGAAAGAAAGAAAGAAAGAAAGAAAAAGAAAACTCACACATCAACCCATTCCAGGGCTTCTTATTTGCATTCTTCCACTATCAAGCCTGGAGAGTCCGGTACTGACAGTCCTCAACTTACAATGTTTGGACTCACAATCTTTCCACATTAGGATGGTGTGAAAGCAATACACACTCAGTGGAAACCACACTTGAGATTTTGAATTTTGATCTTTTTCCAGGCTAGTGATATTCAGTAGGGTTGTCCTCCATGATGCTGGGTAGCAGCAGCCCAGCTCCCAGTTAGCCATGCTGGGATTGCAGGGGCAAACAACGGATACTCTTACCACTGATCTGTACCCACACAACCACTCTGCTTCTCTACACTTGCTTCTCTAATGGATTTTTCCCCCAACCCCCACAACTTCCTCTCCACCATGAAACCATCAGGGAAGCAAACCAAGAACTTTGCCACGTATTTGGTAGAGAACCACTTTTAGGCGGCAGGCTTGAGGAGTGGAAATTTGGGCAAGGCCAAACGGCCCATAGTGACCACCAGGCTGAATGAAACAGGCTCCTTAAGCAGCCCACTTCAAAACAGCCACAGACTCTAACTGGCCAATTACAACCAGGCACACTTCCTAAGATTACCAAAAAAGGGGAAATTCTATACCTTCCCATACTCCCTCACCCCACTCTATAACTGTGGCCCCTCACCACCAACTCACGGCAGAGACGGTCTCTCCTTTGCTGTCCTGCTGTCTCCCTAGCAATGTATTCAATAAACTTCTATTGCTTTTGTTCTGCTCTAGGTGAATTCCTTCACCGTCTGAATCACTGCCCCCACCCAGTTGGGACACCCCACCTATGGTGTCCCCCATCTGATTGGATGTCCCCACATTTGGGTCTTTCATGAGTGAGATTTTCAGGAGAGGGTGGAGAGCTCATGTACTGCCCTTATCTTGCCCTTTACTTCCCTTCAGCTGGGTGAGTAGGATGCAATTCTTTCCGAGTTCTTATATGTTCTTCCTTCTTATCCTTCCTTACCTATGTGCCTTCCACTGAGTCTCTAGCCTAAAGTAATTGATTTCCGTACCACCATAAATGTCCCCTTGAGTAACTTTTTATCTCTATGTTCCAGCCTTACACTTCATTCTCCGGAGTGTCTGGAACTAGTTTATTGCTTATGCTCTGTACTCAAGTACCCTGAGTTCCATCAATCATTAATACGTCCCATGGGCTGTGGGACACGAAAGATGCTCCACATGACTTGAACCCTGCTTTTTAGTTGGGACATTATCAGATAAATATGCTGTGAGGTAGGAAGTGGTTTGTGTTCTAAGAAAAGAATTGGTAAGTTCCAATGGGAGCTCTGAAGTACACAGCAGGTCACTTCCAACTTGAAGACAGGCTTTAAGGAGGAGGGACTTTCCAGCCAGCCTTGAAGAGTATGAACAATTTAGAGATGTAAAGAAGGGGGCTATCTTGGGAGGAAAAAGTTCAGAGTTGGGATAAGGCTGGGCATATCCATGGAGAATGAAGACCAGCTTGGACAGGCATAGCTTGGTGGGTGAGTTAAGACTACGAATGTAGATGAGGCCAGATCTTGGAGGGTTGCTCAGTCAGCAAACAGGATTTGGCCTTTCAGCTGTCGTCAGTGGGTGTCTTGGAAGTTTGGTAAGCAAGGAGTAAATCACATACTTTCCCAAAAGTATAATAACCGCTCATTAAGAAGACAATTAGTATTCAGTAATTGAACTAAGTTGTATGGGTTGTCGCCTAAGCACTGATAGCTCTGAAAAAAAGTTTTTTCTTTAACAAAAGTTCTGAATTAAAAGGGGAGAGTTAAGAAAGCATAACTTGGGTCCTGAAATGCCCAGCCTGTGCGTACCCCAGAGATTGAGGCTGGAAACAAAATCTCTCCCAGATCCACCAGGAAGAGGCCTTTCCTAAGCTATGCACTTGGATACAGAGGAAGAGGAGACAGCTTCCAAATACTGCATGTGCTGAGGTGGAAATGACCTTGTAATGACATTCAGGAACCTAGCTTTGTCACCGATTCACAGGTCCCTTCCCTTCTCTGGGCCTCAGTTTCCCATCTGGACATGAGAGAGTCCATCACAGTGACCCCTATGACCTCTGTCATGACAGGTTTTGCAATGACTTGCTCCCTCTGCTTCTGCCCCCAAAAGGACCTGAAATGAATACATTTCTTTTTTTTTTTTTTTTTTTTTAAAGATTTTATTTATTTGACAGAGAGAAACATAGCCAGAGAGGTAACACAAGCAGGGGGAGTGAGAGAGGGAGAAGCAGGCTTCCCGCCGAGCAGAGAGCCTGATGTGGGACTCGATCCCGGGTCTCCGGGATCATGACCTGAGCTGAAGGCAGTCGCTCAACCAACTGAGCCACCCAGGCGCCCCTGAAATGAATACATTTCATCCAGGCTCTGGCCTTATCTCTGAGACTTCTCTTGTTCTAAATGTAGCACACAGAACTCTAGATTTAGGGAATGTCAACTCTAGGCCCCCTAATTCTATTACCTTCCCAGGTAGGTTTTGGCATGCATTGGACAGAAGTTTCAGGTGGGAGTGATGCTTGGGGTGAGGAAACCTTGGAGAAAACCAACTACAACCCTTCCTCCAAGGAAGGCCTGCCCTAGAGTGCTGTGAGAAAGTGGCTTTTAGAAAAAGCTTGGCTTGGGGCACCTGGGTGGCTCAGTTGGTTAAGCGACTGCCTTCAGCTCAGGTCATGATCCCAGAGACCCGGGATCAAGCCCCACATCGGGTCCCTGCTCGGGGGGAAGCCTGCTTCTCCCTCTCTCACTCCCCTTGCTTGTGTTCCCTCTCTGGCTGTATTTCTGTCAAATAAATAAAAAATCTTTTAAAAAGAGAAAAAGAAAAAGAAAAAGCTTGGCTTAACAGAATTAATGAGGTCATGTAAAGTTATGAAGCATCAGTCGGGGTGGGGATGACAGTCGGGTCTTGGATGGGAAGTAGCTCTGGAAAGTGGCCCGTTAACAGGAGTTCTACTCCAGAAGTTGCAGGTTGACCCCGGAAGATGTATCTGATTGGTTCCTAAGTGCAACTGTCAATCTTTTGGCATCTGCTGCCTCCTCTGGGGGGGCGGGGAAGATGGCCACAAAGAAGTAGGGATAGGAAAGGGAGAGGAGGCACACAGGCACCCAGTCCTAAAAGCTCCCCAAGATCTTATAGCATAGCCTGGCTCTGGGGTAGATCCTACAGGGAAGATACCACATCTTCCCTGGAAACGTCTATCCTCTGGAGATAGGTGTGTCTCAAAGCTAAGCCAAGGTCCCACCTGTTGTTGAAATCTTCCAACCAGAGCACTTACCAAATTGATAGTGTGAGGCCCCACCCCTGGCAGGGCTAAGCTCAAAGGCTCTGGGAGGGTACCTAACTCAAAACCTCTCTCTACGGAAGAGGAAAATTAGACTCAGAGACAGGAAAGGATTTGACAAAGTAATTCATCTAGCAATTAGCTGCATTAGAACTTGACACCAAGCCTTCTTATACAAGGTGTAGCAGTTAAGAGAAGATCAATCTCAGAGCCAGAAAACACACCCTCAGAATCTTGCCTTCTCCACTCCTAGCATAGCAATTTGACCAATTCCCCTCTTTCAAGGCTCAGTTGCCCCACTTA
>PITA01009615.1:13016-76614 GCA_004023965.1 Spilogale gracilis | reverse complement strand
TCCCTCCTAGTCCCTCAGTTTGTTTCTGTGTCCAAAGTCTCTCTTGTTTTGTTTCTCTCCCTGAATTACCCTACTTCCCATTTACTTTCCTTCTCCTACTGTCTTCTATATAACCCCTTATGCACCGCAAGTAAGTAAAACCATGTGATACTTGACTTTCTCTACTTGGCTTATTTCACTCAGCATAATCTCTTCCAATCCAGTCCATGTTGCTACAAAAATTGGATATTCATCCTTTCTGCTTGAGGCGTAGTATTGCATTGTATATATGTACCACATCTTCTTTATCCATTCATCTGTTGATGGGCACCTTGGCTCTTTCCACAGTTTGGCGATAGATTAATGCAATCTCCAATGTTAAGGATTTTTTTTTAAGCGGATATTTCACTGTCTCTTAAAAAAGCAAAAAATGGTCTGTTGATGGGCCAGTTACATCACTAGCGCTCACCACTTACTATCTGTATTTATGGGAACACAAATGATTTCTCCTAATTGTTTTAGTTTTTAAAATGTTAATATATTTATTTTTAAAAATTTTTATTTATTTTGACACATAGAAAGGGATAAAGATAGTGAGAGAGAGAGAGTACAAGCTGGGGGAGCTGCAGGCAGAGGGAGACGGAGAAGCAGGCTCTCCGCTGAGCAAGGAGCCTGAGGCGGGGCTCAATCCCAGGATCCTGGGATTATGACCTGAGCCAAACACGGAGGCTTAACTGATTGAGCCATCTAGGTGCCCCAATATATTTATGGGGTTTTCTTTTTGGGGGGGTTCTTTTTTATATGTTTATGTTTTAATTAAAACTTTTGTAGACTGTCTTTTGAAAAGTATATGTAAATAGTTTTCCTTATTAGAAGAAATACTAGAAAGCATATACTTTAAAACTGACAGCTTTTAAAATTTTCTCAAAACTATTTCCTTTTGAGAGTTGTTATGCTACTTTCATATTTGGCTTACAGAAATTTACTCTATATGTGAAAGGTTACTATATTTCAGTCCAGACTTCTAATAGTTAAGGTTTTCAGCAAGGTTTTATCCTTATTTTTACTGGTGACATTTGGGATAAGAAATTTGAGGTTCTCTTATTGCTGCAGTTGCAGAGGTAATTCCTCAAAGACTTAGGAACTTGGATCATTCAGGGATATCATGTTCATCAGAAGAAGAGGTCATTTTAAGTTATTGGTAGTCTTAAGGAATAGAAATTGTTTGAATTAAAGATAAGCATTTGAAGGACTCTTTGGAAGCAGTAGAAACTGACTTATTCTTAGTTGTCTTTTTACAGCCTTTTTGTATAATAAATACTATTTTTTATAATTCTGAAAATCAGATCTGAATTAAATTGTATTTCTGTAAATGGTCTCCATACAATAACACTTTGTGATGGACCAGATGTTGCTAGCTAATGTAACTAGCCTAGGTTGAAAATAGAAGTATGTTGATAAAAATCTATAAATGTGTAAAAGCCTGTAAAGAATAGTAATATTTTCATAGCAAAGAGAAAAGTGTCAGTTGACAATGCATTTTCCATTCCCTTCTCTCTGAGAAGGTACCAGATTAGAGACGTTTTAAGTTCTTGCTTGATTTAAGGTTTGAGTAAGTTAACATCTGGGCAATATATTGTTCTAAAAAATAAAGTCTAGGCAGCACCATTTATTACTAGTGTAAATTTCAGTATTCAGTTCATTCATCACTGCCTAATAAAGACTAGACTTCCTTTTTCACCACATTTACTCACTGACTAGTGTTCTACCACTGTTCAACAGAAGAAAAAGACAAATGCCTATGTGTGGGCAGGATATTCTCAGGCAGGAATTCACCTGATAGATAGCAGGTTTAAGAAATCTAGCAATACAAAGCCTATAAAAGTGGAACCGCTGACAGGGTCCCACTGTTGGGTAATTTAAGAATCACACCCACAGAGGACTTATTAGCAGCTTTTGGCAGCCTGGATATATGGAGTACCTGTGCCATGTCATTACCCAATTTGTTGACTATGAAACAAGGATTCAAGACAATAACACATTTGCATTCATAAGTTAGCATTGTTAAAATACTAGAAGTCAGGGAGTCATTCAAGATGGGCTTAATAAGTCATTAAAAAAAAACCTTAAAAATGGAAGGCTATTCATTTAGGTCAGATATAACAGAATAATGGAAGAAAGCCTATATCAGAAGTCAGTGACATATCAAGGTTTCCTACTGAAAACTCATCTTGGGCCTCATTATAGGTTTCTTTTTAGATTTAATAATTTATTATTAGACTTGTGATTGTGTTTTATGTTTTTTTATATTGGTTGCACTTTGTATTTTTTTAAAGATTTTATTTATTTATTTGACAGAGAGAGAGATCACAAGTAGGCAGAGAGGCAGGAAGAGAGAGAGGAGGAAGCAGGCTCCCTGCTGAGCAGAGAGCCCCATGTGGGCTTTGATCCCAGGACCTTGAGATCACAGGACCCTGAGATCACAACCTGAGCCGAAGGCAGAGGCTTTAACCCACTAAGCCACCCAGGCACCCTGTATTGGTTGCATTTTAAAGGGAGATCAAAGACGTCTGCAAAATTAAAAAATAATGCATACCAAAAGATATCAAAAAAGAAATGAATAGGTGGCCAAATATTTGCATCATGCAAATTTGGTAAAAACTTGTATCTACAGTCTTACCATTCAAAAATAAGAAGACAGTTTTTAAGATGGAGTAAGGACTCACACATTTCATAGGAAGACAAATGGGTGGCCAATAAGCACATGAAAAAATGTCCATCATATTCAGGAAAACACAAATTTAACTACTATGAGCTAACACCCACTAGACTGGCTAAAATTTAAAAAAAGAAAAGAAAAAAAGACTGAGAAAACGTAATTTTAGCAAGGACACAGGACCCCGGAACTGTTAAACAGCAATGTCTGGTGGGAATATAAAATATGACAAGCAAATCAGCAGTTTCTTATAGAGTTAAGCATACATGTACCCCATGTTCCCATTATGCATGGATATATATCATGCCCAGGTATTTATCAGGAAAACATTTATTTGCAAAAATACTTGTATATAAGTGTGTTCATAGGTTATATTCGTAATGGTTAAAACTAGAAGCAACCCAGATTTATATCAACAGGATAATGATAAACCATGTATAGTCATATGATAGATATTAGCAGTAAAAAGAAACTACTGATACATACTATAGTCATTTCTATAAACCTCAGAAAACACTGTGCTGAGTGAAAGAAGTAGATAGCAAAGACAACATACTGTATGATTCCATCTATGTGAATTGTTAGAACATATAAAACTAATAGATGGTGGTAGAAAAGAGAACAGTGGTTGTGGGCAAGGGGTGGGGAGGTAGCAGGAATGGCAGAGATTATGTGCAGAAGGGTACATGGCAACTTTCTGGGATGACAAAAACATTTTAGGGCTTTGGGTTACACAGATGTATAATCTGTCAAAATTCATTGAACTAAAAAAAGAAAACTCATTGAACTGTATACATTTAAGATACAGTGTTACACTGAATCTAAACAATGTGTCCAAGAAAAGAAAACTGTTAGATAGAGAGCAAGACTTGATTAGACTTCAGAATGGAATTTCACATGTCACTAGTATGACAGAAAATAGACCCATCAGGAGTGGTAAAGTTACTAAGAGTGTTTTGAGCATTTTTTTAAAAAAAGAAAATAGACTAATTGTATAAAAGTTTGTCTGAGGAAGGTGCTGTGTGTACAAGCATTAAGAAGGTAACATTCTTTAAAAAAAGAAGAAGAAGAAGAAGAAGAAGAAGAACTAGAAGAAGAAGGCAATATTTAGGAGCAGAACCAGATGATTTCTTAAGATTTTTTCCTATTAAGATTCTATTATTATTATTTAAGGGCTTAGTATGTCTCAGGGACTAAGTCCCTTATGTTAATTTTTCTCACTCTTATCAAGACCTTTTACAGAGAATGTGCAAGTTTAAAATGTGATTATTGACTTAATTTTGATGACAGTCTCAAAATTTGTTGTTGGTAAAGTTAAAATAGAACAAAAATAACAAGTATTTATTCGACACATCTTATGTACACACTCTTCTGTGTTAATTCATTAAACACTCTCACTGTCCCTACAAGGTAGGGACCTACAAGTTAGTTAGTTATTGGGCACATTTTTGAGGAGCCATGGTAGAAAGCCAAAAAAAAAAAAAAAAAAAAAAAAATCAGCAAACTTTCAACTCAGGTAGTCTCACTTCAGATAACAATGCATTTAACTGCAATGCCATACTTAAGCTACCATTACATTCATACCCTCAACAGATGATCACAATTTAACAGTTTTATTCATGTGTTGTTATTTAATTGAATTCAGATGTTATTAGTGCAAGACTTAAAATATTTGATACTGGATTTTAAGATATTATTTAAACTCTCAACATGAATAAAATGCAAAATTCATTAACATGTATAGAAAATAAAGCATCACAAATCTGTGTCTGTCTAAATAGAGCTTTTGCTTACCCAGGATGTTGGGATGAGTGCCTATACCACCCAATGGACTGCCCTGCATGTGATTTCAAAGCATACCACCATGGTGTGAGAGATGTCTGAAGTGCTAGTCCAGCCTCTAGATTTTCAGTTTTTATCTTTGGTTGTTCTGTTTTATGATGGGTACCTATGTCTAGATCTCATGGGGATACTTTGGCTTTTAATATTGTTAATATAACAGCATCAATCTTTCTGACCTAAAATTTCCCATAGATTTTTTGAGTGTGTACTTTACATATATAACAGTATAAATTGTTGTAATATAAACACTTTTATTGCCTCTTTTTTTTTTTTTTAAGATTTTATTTATTTGACAGAGAGAAACACAGCCAGAGAGGGAACACAAGCAGGGGGAGTGAGAGAGGGAGGAGCAGGCAGCCCAATGTGGGGCTCGATCCCGGGTCTCCGGGATCATGACCTGAGCTGAAGGCAGTCGCTTAACCAATTGAGCCATCCAGGTGCCCCCTTTTATTGCCTCTTAACTCAAAATACTTTGGCCCAATTCTGTGGGCACCATTTGAAATTAATAATAGTGAATTTCTTCTAAAGATAACATTAGTTACTTACTTATGAGTCCTCTTGGTAGATTACTAGTATATGTGACTGCATATCATAGTGTAGTCCTGTTTCAATTATCTGTTGCTGTATAAACCATTCCAAAATTTAGTGACCAATGGAATATTACTCAGCCCACAGAAAGGATAAATTTACATCGACATAGACAGAACTGGAGGGTATTATGCTAAGTGAAATAAGTCAAGTCAGAGAAAGACAGTCATCACATGGTTTCACTCATATGTGAAATGTAAGGAATAGTGCAGAGGATCATAGGAAAAAGGAGAGAAAACCGAATGGGAAAAAACCAGAGAGGGAGACAAACCATGAGAGACTCTTGACTCTGGGAAACAAACTGAGGATTGCAGAAAGGGAGGTGGGTGGGGGGATGGGGTGACTGGGTCATGGGCATTAAGGTGGACATGGGATGTGATGAGCACTGGGTGCTACACACAACCAATGACTCATTGAACATTACATCAAAAACTAATGATGTATTGTATGTTGACTAATTGAGTTTAAATTTTTTAAAAAACTTAAGTGACTAAAACAAGAAACTTGTAATTGTATGGATCAGGAATTTGAACAGGGTACAAAGAGGGTGGTTCATTTTGCACTACTATATCTGGGGCCTTAGTTGGAGTTGCTCAATTTGTTAGGGATTAAATGAGATAGTAGGCATGGTTGTGCTTATTTTTGGCACAGTACTTGGAAAATTTGGGTACTAGAGAAAAAAGATAAAAGTAACCATGTGAAATTCGAATCGTATTTGTTGATTATAATTTTTAATAAAAAATAAAGGAAAATTTTAGCTTATTGACAAAATTAGGGACAAATATTGAATCTTGCCACATATCTCATATTCGTTTAATGAAAAGCAAAGGGATGCACAGCCAAATGTGCATCTTATTCTATAAAATGGTAGCTTTTATTCATGAAGCATGAATCAAGCCTAAATTAAGAACCCACATAAATACAAATAAAGTGTCTTTTCCATTTGGATTGAACTAGTTTGAATTTCACATTAGCTAAATTAAAAAATATATTTTTATTAGGTGCAAGTAGTTTCCAAAGTGCTTTCCCTGGCCCATATCTTGTCCTTATTTTCTTGAAGGGCTGGTCCAGCACAGTTCAGGCAAAATTTTTGGTCCTGTTCATCTGCCAGGTGGTAACAGAGTAGGAAATTGCAGAAAAGTTAAGTCCTACACAGACTTACAGAAAAGAGAAACCGGCCTTTTCTGCAGCAGTACCCTAAGGATGCGTCCGTTTTTGCATCTCATCACTAATGCCTCTGAGGATGCAACTTCTTTTCAACTAAATGCCAGATGGAGTTCTAGAAGAAGAAAATGTGTAACTTGATCTAGAGCACATCTTTAGCCACAATGCTGGTGAAAGTTTTTAGAAAAGTCCGGAAGCACAAACTGATGGCCCCTGCCATGGCTTAGTGCCTGTTGTATCCACACTTACACAGCACTGTGTGGTTTACGGAGTTAGAAAGGAAAGAAAGTTATTTTTTTTCTCATCCTTAGTTTGAAGCGTTATTTACTGCTTGAAAAACTGTAAAACCTTTCCTCTTCTACCCTGACTGTCTTGTTTCCTTACTTCCCCCAAACTCTTGCCCCCATGGCCCTTATAAAGGAAAAGAAGCTTTTTAAAAAAGTGTGAAAG
Source organism: Spilogale gracilis (assembly GCA_004023965.1). Classification (NCBI taxonomy): domain Eukaryota; kingdom Metazoa; phylum Chordata; class Mammalia; order Carnivora; family Mephitidae; genus Spilogale; species Spilogale gracilis. The sequence continues at coordinate 69,875 of PITA01009615.1, read as the reverse complement.
TTTATATTCCTTCTCTAAAACATTCTTAGTAGCTAAGAGCCCTGAACAGAAGCATATATCAGGCTCCAAATGTTTAGTTGTGAGAGGTGCAGTCAAATTTGAGCAAAATGTTTTTGTAATAACCTGGGCTTGTAGTTTTACCACATTCATAAAGCGAATTTATTTATCCATGGAAAATTAAATTACAATGGAGATTTTAAGAAATGTTTGCTTAAAGACTCAATACTGTCATAGTAGTAATAGACTTCTTAGTACAAATTGGAGTATTCCTTATGTTAAATTTTGTTTGTCTTACAAATAGATAATTCTATACATGTAAGCATTCAGATATGCCACACCCTATCTCCTGTGCTTGACTTCATATACGCGACTAAAATATTATAAAATATTTAAGATTATGCAGTGAAGCCATTGTGGAAATCAAAAATTAGTAAAAATCATGCTTTAGGTGTCCTAGGTATCAGAGTATTTTTTTTATTTTGTAAAATTTTATTATTATTTTTATTATGTTCAGTTAGCCAACATATATTGTGTCATTAGTTTTTTTATTTTTAATAATTTATTTTATTTTTTCAGTGTTGCAAGCTTCATTGTGTTAGAGTATTTTTAATTAAGTTTAACTTCATAGTTTTAATTTTTTTTTAAAGAAGAGTACAGAACAGGAAAAATGGATCATAATACCACCACTAATATTCAGATGAAATCATTTGAAATATTCCCCCATAAAAAGAAACTTTTCTTTGGGGCGCCTGGATGGCTCAGTTGGTTAAGCGACTGCCTTCGGCTCAGGTCATGATCCCGGGGATCTGGGATCGAGCCCCACATCGGGCTCCCTGCTCAGCGGGAAGCCTGCTCATCCCTCTCTCACTCCCCCTGCTTGTGTTCCCTCTCTGGCTGTGTTTCTCTCTGTCAAATAAATAAAAATCTTAAAAAAAAAAAAAAAAAAGAAACTTTTCTTTTTCTAAACAGAAATAGGTTAATCTTTATAATCAGAATTTAGAGTTTATAAGATCATTGTCACATAGCATTGCACTCTACAGAGCTAATCATTGTTTTCATTTTGGCAAAGCTCCTTTCAAATCTTTTTTTTTTTTTAAGTTTATTTATGTAAGTTATCTCTACACCCAGTGTGGGACTCGAACTCCTGACCCTGAGATCAAAAGTCATATGGCTCTTCTGACTGAGTCAGCCAGGTGCCCCTATTTTTGTTTTTGTGCATTAGGCATGCACACATTCATAAACACACAATTCTATATAAATTAAATAATGTTTTTTCTTTATTATATAATCTGTATTATATAGTCTAATATTTTAAATAGACATTTCCCACCATAAACAATGTTGTAATGAACAGCCAGCATATCCAGGTGCTTTTGGCACCTTCCAGTGCATGCCTAGAATTGCTGATTTTAAGTGTTCACACTTAGCATTGATACATTTTAGTGTTAGTGAACTATTTGACATATTTACTGAGGGCTGAATACTGCTTATGTGTCGGATTCTGGGCCAGTTATTTGGGTTATAAAAGTAAAGTGACTTGGTTTTATTGGACTAGTGGATATTACAAAGAAGTAACAGGCAGTTAAAATATGGTATTGCAAGTGTGACAGTAAGGATAAACGTGTACCAATACCAGTGTTCAGAAGTCTCTGCAGAGAAAGCAGCGTGAAATCTGAGATCTAAAGGGTAAGTGTGAGTTCTGCATAAAAGGGAAATGGAAGAGAGAAGTGTTGTAGGCCACAAAGAGTAGGTGTCAAAGATTATGATACATTCTAAGAAGTAATGGAGTTTTAGAATGTGTGGGTTGCAGCAAAGGGTGAAGCACCAGAGACAGAGCTGGAGAATAAAGCATAGCTGAGACCATGAAGGACCCTGTAGTAACATTAATAAGTATGGATTATAAGCATCAAAGGGTGCTGTAGTAAGAAATCAACAAGATCAAATTTGAGGTTGAAAAAGTTATTCTGGTGGCGCCTGGGTGGCTCAGTTGGTTAAGCAACTGCCTTCGGCTCAGGTCATGATCCCGGAGACCCGGGATTGAGTCCCACATCGGGCTCCCTGCTCCGCAGGAAGCCTGCTTCTCCCTCTCTCACTCCCGCTGCTTGTGTTCCCTCTCTGGCTGTGTTTCTCTCTGTCAAATAAATAAAATCTTTAAAAAAAAAAGTTATTCTGACTCTAGTTGGAGACTGACTTGAGGGCAAGCCCAATGAGAGTCGCATGGTCAAAAGGATGCAGTGAACTTGATTTGAAAAGGCATCTGTACCCAAAGTTCTAAGCTTGCTTATTAGACTAGGCAGTTAGGAAGGGTAATTTTCAAAGTCAGGTAAACAAGACAACCATTTATCTAATGGCTCATCGGTATGGAAAAAGCAAGCAAAGTACTTCTTGGGGAACTTGGAAACTCTCACCCACCTAGTGAGAAGAGACTCAAATTAAAATTAGAGAAATAAGATATAATACCATCACCATCATCATCATCATCATCATCACCACCATCTTTTAGTTACTCTCAGAAAGACTACACTTGGATTAGACTTGATTTTATAGACCTACAACAGTGTGACTCATTCTTGAGCAGAATAGAAGCCTATGATGTACTTTTTGTCCTCATCACAGCTGGTCCAGGAGCCACATAAAAGGGCATGCAGGTGAAGCAGTGACCTCAGTGTCTCCACATGCATTAGATAATGAAGGCAAGGCCAACAGTCCTTAAGCTTAAAATAGGAAAAGTTTCAGTGATTTCAGAGGACCACCTACATGCGACAACATTTGTGAAAGAAAAACTGTATAAAACTTTATGATCCTCTAGAAGCCAATTTGTATAATTCTAATTCATGCTGTTCAAAGTCTAACTGAATACCAGAAAAATTTCTGCCTCTCTTTCTTTCCTTATTTAATCCATACCGTGTACTCTACTTGAAATCATTTATTCACATTTTCATACTTTTACATAATATTGAAATCGTTTTAATGTAAGTTTAGCAAAGCAAGGATACTGTAGGAAATGAGATATATTTAATAAAAATTTACATAATGTTTATTTGTCACTAAGTATGACCTTCACAAAAATTACCTCATCATATTTCAGCATACATCATTTTATCTGTTGCAATTTTCTTAGTGGTTTTTATTCTCTGTGCTATGTCTGAAATGTCTTCTCATAAAAGTTCTCTTTCCTAGCCTCCACACATCTCTCTGATGGTTCCCAGGATTAGTATTATGATACCATTTCTCCCCCAGTTTATGCCTATATTTATTTAACCTGTACTGCATATCGAATCACAGTGCTAGATACTGTGATAAATGTAGTTCATTAAATTTTTTTTCTAAATGACTTTAGTTTTTTGTAAAAATGATACTTGCTCATAAACAATTAAGGGAGTGTATCGATGCAAGAAGAAAATCAGAAACCCAAAACAACAACACACCTATATTAATAGAAATTAACAGAAAGTAAATATTATTAACAGAAAGTGAATATTATTATTAACAGAAAGTGAATATTTTTCCAGACATCTCTTAAACTCAGGACTAGGGCAAAAAGAAATGGTGGTGAATAATAAATCCATTTAAATATAAAACTAAGACCATACAACTGTGAAAATTCTACATATAAATGCTATGAACATTGACAATGTAAAAACAGTAATATAACTAACCCAAATTAGAAAATGGAGGAAGGGGAAAATGGAAAAAATATTAAGTAGACTAATCTCCTCAATCTTTAGGGCAGGAAGTGAATCAATACAGCCTAAAATGTCATTAAAAAAAATAACTGCAATCTCTTAATATTTTTATAACATTTTTTTCATAAAATGGAAGAATTTCTTAAGGAATCTCTTGACACAAAGAAACATTTATATAAAATTTAGAAAAATTTTAAGTCTTCCATTTAGTATTTTCATGTTAAGTTCAAGTAAAATAAAAATATGTTCTTTTTGAGGGGCACTTGGGTGGCTCAGTTGTTGAGCATCTGCCTTCAGCTTGGGTCATGATCCCGGAGTCCTGGGATCGAGCCCCACCTCAGGCTCCCTGCTTGGTGGGAAGACTGCTTCTCCCTCTCTCATTCTCCCTGCTTGTGTTCCCTCTCTAGCTGTGTTTCTCTCTGTCAAATAAATTAAAAAACTTAAAAAAATATTATTTTTCAATAAAATTATTCAACTTTGGTTCTTTCCCCTTCTTGGATCACCACCAGATAAGAAAGAGGGCAAACTTCTGCCTCCAATATTGGAAAGACACAGGTGACCACAGGGATTTGCAGCTCACCTGAGCACAAGGAGAAACTGCCATGAGAACAGTGTTTCTCAACCTGAACTACAGTTGATGAATTGCTGGAGGCTCTGTGTGGACAAATCTGAGTAAAACCTCCAGGGTGGCATAATCATAGGGAGGCCTCCCCATAATATTGTGAGATTTACCTCTGAGAATTCAACTAGGTTCTTAGAGTAAATATAACAGAAAAATCCCCTGGTGCTTCCTCCAGAGGAAGGATAAAAGGAACCGTTTTGAAATATAACAAGTATATATACATATATATATGAAATATAATAAGTCTTCTTCTTGCTTGCCTTTAGGGAAAACTATTTAACCAGAGCCTGACCTGTTGGGGAATTATTGGAACCTAACTCCGGAAGGGAAATAACCAATTTCCTAACTCCGGAAGGGAAATAACCAATTTCCTCTAGCTCTAGCCCTCCATACCTTATGGGAGAAGTGAAACACCCAACTCCAGTTCCTGCTAGCTTTTCATTTGAGAGAAGGAAAATATAAACTCCAATTCACTGTAGCCATCCCGCCCCACATAATGGGGGACAAAAAACAAAAACAAATAAACCTGAGAAACAGTTGTGAAGTCATAGTCCAGAGGCAGAGGATCACTAAAGGACTAAGACCTAATCAAAGGACTATAGGGCATTCCCTCCCACATCTCACCACATTAATAAAGGCCTATTTATAGCAGTTCCCTTTACCTAATACACCATGAATGGCTACCAGGAAAAAATTACAAGGCATACAAAGAGGCAAAAGATACAATTTGAAGAGACAGAGCAAGTATCAGCACCAGATATGACAAGGATGTTGGAATTATCAGACTGGGAATTTGATACAACCATCATTAATATGCTGAGAATTCTACTGGATGAAGTAGACCACATGAAAGAACAGACAGGCAATGTAAGCAGAGAGATGAAGAAAGATGAGAAGGAACCAAAAAGAAATCCTACAGATCAAAAACACTGTAAGAAAAATGAAGACTGTCTTTGAATGGGCTTATTATTAGATTGGACACAGAGGAAAGAATCTGTGAGCTAGAGGATATATATCAGTAAAATCTTTGAAAACCAAAAAATTAGGGAACAAAGACTGAACAAAACAGAACAGAATATCCAAGGACTGTGGAACAATTGCACAAAATGTCACATGCATATTGGAAAATCTATACTTCTTTTAATGAGACCTGTGATCATACACACTCTTTTGGGCAGTCACATCATGGTGTTGTACTGTCAGCTAAATTCCCTTCAGTCTTTTATATTCTCGCTGCTGCTAGTACTCCTTCCACCACCTGTACCCACCCAGTTATCCTACGCCTATAAGTTGTTGGTCTTTTGCTTTATACTCAAGGCAGCATTACAGGCCAGAAAATTTTAAGAACCTACACTATAGTACATTAGTAGAAATATATCCCAAGCTTACCTTTGACCTGTTAATTTGCATTCTTGAAATAGTTAGTCTAGTTAGGACTAATGCACAATCATTTTTGTTTACACATCCAGCCATTTTATGTTCTTTGCTTTGGACAATAATGAAAGACATCATTTTATGTTGCTTAAGTCCATGACTATTCTCAGAATATGTCAGGCTACTTGCTGTCTCAAAGAAAAAATGCATTTAATTTTAAGTAATTTTACCCCCCCCCCTTTTTTTTTAAGATTTATCCATTTACTTTCTTTGAGGGATAGGGAGAGCATGTGGGACAGTGGGAGCGAAGGAGAGGCAATGGGAGAGAATCTCCCAGCAGACTCCCTGCCAAGTGCACAGTTGATTTCCACCACCCATGAGATCATGACTCGAGCCGAAACCAAGAGTGGGATGCTTAACTGACAGCCACCCAGGTGCCCGTATGCTGGTTGTTTTAAGATCAGTTTGTAGTGTTCATATGTCTACATTTGGATTTTCTTTTTATTTATCTTGCTTGAATTCATGAAGCTTCCTAAATCTAAAGACTAATAGTTTTCAGCAATTTTAGAAAATTTCCAGACATTCTTGTCTCAGTTCCAGTTTCTGTTTTCTCTTTCTGCAGTTCCACTTGTAATGGACTTTCTCACTCTATCTTCCATTTCTTTTAACTTCCTACAGTTGTTGCTTTTTTTCTCTGTTTTGCATCCTGTGTTACGTGTGTTTTCAGATATATCTAGTTCCCTCAATCTCTCTCTTTTTTTTCAGCTATTTGGTAGTTCTTTGAGTTTAGCTATTCCATTTCTCCCTTTTGAAAGTTGTTTTGATTCTTCCAATTATTGATGTAGATTTTGTATTCTATTTTTTAGTATCTCCATATAATAAATACACTTGTTTTATTTTTGCAGTCTAAAGTTTGAGGTTCAGTTTCTATTGTTATTCCTCTGATTCTCAGAATGCCTTGTTTCCTTGTATACTGTGAAATCTTTTTATAGGGAGCCTTTTTTTTTTTTTAAGAACTCTTCAGAGTCCTTTGAAATATGACTGAAAATTCTTCCTTCAGAGAGAATTTGCCTTTTGTTCCAAAAGGCACAACACAGTGTAATAGATCACTGGTGGTTTTAATTAAAAATACTCCTTAGATATCCTAAGAATATTCGTTAGCTTGAGAACCTACATGGACCTGAGACAGACAATCTTCTTTGTAGTCTTTTTTAAGTAGATGTGTTTACTCTCACTTTTCCTGTGAGATTTATGTGTAGGAGTACTACTTCAATCCTCATGAGTAAAACCCCATGTTAAAACCCACAATCCTGGGTGACGGAGACCACTTAACTCAGAGTATCCCAGTAACAGCTGCAATACTTCTTGCTCTGGTTCTTAGTCCTCTTCTTGTTTTTCAACCCCTTGCTTTTTAGCAAGCTGAGCTATGTATTGAAAGAGCTAAGTTATATATTTATTACATATTTTTAAAATGTACTTTATTCAGCTCTCCTAGGTGTTTGATTACAAGAGAATTTTCAGGTTTCCTCCTATGTTGCCTTACTAGAAATGGAAATCTGATGTTTTTCATATTGAGTTAACATCATTTGTAAAGTTGGATTGTGGAATAGACATATGGCTAAAGACCAAATTTCTGCCATAACAAATTTACTCCATTTGTGTGAAATATTAACTAAGCCAAGATCTTGCTGTAAAATAACATGTTTGATTCTGCACTTCTTACTTGGTCTTTAGACAGAATAGCAATATCACCTACTGTTATGGACATTTTATGATTTTGTGCAGGATTCACTGTTTAGTCTGTTTTGGAAAAGAATAAAACTTTCTAAGATTTGGAAGAGATCTTACAAGAGTAATGGCAATCTATATCAGATGTCTAAACTTTTTATTTAGAAATTACTGTAACCTTTCATAGGTCATGAGTAAAATTATAAGTCTAAAGGCTATATATAGGTACATTTAGACTCCTCCTTCTTCCCAAATTAGTCTTTCTGTCCCTATATATTGGTGTAATAAATTATGATAGACATGTGGAGCATCTCTCTCAGATTAAACCTTATCTTTTATTATATGTTTTTTTAAGATCACATAGACTAAAAATAATGTAAGTTTTCCTTTAGCCTTCCTCATAGAATTTGTAAGTATATGTATTTTTCTTTGTTAACTTGTTTATTCGTTACCTTCTTGACTAATTTATAATGAAAGAAAATAAGCAGTTCAGTTCTAAGTGTTTAGAGACCAAAAATTGGATGTGGGAATTTTATAATTTTTAGGTTTTTTTTAACTGTTGCATTTTTCATTTTCATAGCATGTGGTATTTAATCCATGCAGTGCATCAAATACAAAAATTTATCAGTAAGCTTTTGAAATTTATGCTTTCATGAGGAAAATGAAAGAATTTGCCATTGTAATCTTTTTAGTTAGCCTGAGATCTCAGTTGGTCAATAATTGATTCTGTAAATAGTAAAAACAGAAATAGTGTTTGTGGTAGGGGTGAGAAAACTAGTGATAATAGAAGCAAACTGATGTTGAGTACATATTCTGAGCATCATGTTAAGTATGCTAAGCAATATCCATGTAATTGTATTCATTTCTTACAACCTTAGTATTTTTCACATCTCAAGATGCAGAAACCGAGACTTAGATTTAACCTAGTTGTCTAAGACCAGACTGCCAGTAATAAGTAAAGCAGAGCTTTAAACGTACAGTGGGATTCCCTGATTTAATTCGGTTAAATATTTCTTGGATATATGTATATAGTTTCACAATTCATGTATAAACCACAACATACTATGATAACTTCTGATCCATGCTAAAGCTCCATTCCTTGCTTCAGCTGATGATACCATAAGCCATACATCTATAGTTTTAATGCTTCTGATAGGCTATTACTATGGCTATTTTATGATTTCATCAAAAGTCAAGATGTTGTTTCATTACAAACAGATTCAGTATCTTTGTGATTAAAGCAGCAGACTGGAAATCATGAAGGGTGTACTGTTTGCTTTGAAATCATTTCCACGTGTTATAAATTCTTATCAGATGTTGGCATGTAGCAGGCTTAAGCTAACCGCAGGTAGTACATCCTTGGTCCCAGAAACAATGATCTGTAATGGACATATGTTTACCTGTCAGCTTGCTTAATAAAGTCTCTAAACAAATTCATTTATTCTCGACTTCATTTTCATAGAATAAAGTTCTTTTCAAAAGTCAAAACAGGGCTTCTGAGTGGCTCAGTTGGTTAAGCATCTGCCTTCAGCTCAGGTCATGATCTCAGGGTCCTGAGATCAAGCCCCACATCAGGCTCTCCACCCTCCACCCAAGAGGGAGTCTGCTTCTCCCTCTGTGCTCTTTCTCTCTCTTAAATAAATAAATAAATAAATAAATAAATAAATAAAATCTTTAATTAAAACAAAAACGCATGTCAACCAGTCAGGTCGTTTTTTTTTGTTTTGTTTTGTTTTTGAAGGTGAATGTTAGAAAAGTTCAGTGTTGAGTTCATCACCCTAACATTAGGATGATATTTCTTATGCCATAAGAAAACGGAACAGATATAACTCAAAATTTTCCTAAGGCACATTCCTGGAAATGAGAAAATGAGGAAAACGTCTGGGAGGGCACTGGGTGACTCAGTTTACTGAGCATCCGACTTGGTTTTGGCTCAGGTCATGATCTCAGGATTATGAGACCAACCCCAATGTCAGGCTCCACGCTCAGCAGGGAATCTGCTTGATAGTCTCCCTCCCTCTCCCTTTGCCCCTCCCCTCCCCCTACTCGTGCTCTCTTTCTCTGTCTCTCAAATAAATCTTTTTTTTAAGCATCTGGGAAAAAATAAAAACTGAATATTATGCAAGATAACTGTTGCCATTTTAAATCCTTAGTCTCAAGTTGAAAAACTACACAATTTAAAATACTGCAAGGTTTTTAACTACTACTATAAAATAATACAGTCTGATAAAAATGTACATATACTATAATTATAAAAAATTTCCTGTGTATTTACTTATTCATAGTGTCTTCTGTTGTATAAAAAAAGTTCAGCTTAAAAATAAGGTATTCAAGTCAAAATGTACTGTTCACTGGGTAGTTAGCAAACTGAGAAGCTGCATAAAGAATTAGGAAGCCCCTGTCATGTTTACAATTCCATTACTGACTTGGGCAATAGTGATAAAAAGATCTCTTACTATCTTCACAGTTCACCTTCTTGTATCTAAGATGGTATGAATGTATTTGGCATTTCACCATTTCCTGCATGATGTGTTTTAAGATCTTTAATATAAAGAAGTTGAAATAGAATGATCTGCAGAGTGAAATCATTTTTTTTAAAAGATTTTATTTATTTATTTGACAGAAACACAGCTAGAGAGGAAACACAAGCAGGGGGAGTGAGAGAGGGAGACAAAGGCTTCCCAGCGAGCAGGGAGCCTGATGAGGGGCTCGATCCTGGGACTCCAAGATCATGACCTGAGCTGAAGGCAGATGCTTAATGACTGAGCCACCCAGGTGCCCCGAGTATAATCACTTTTACATCTTTCTCAGATGTACGTGGGTGATGATAAAACTGAGGCAAAGAAGGAGGATTAATTGCTTGTGGCCATATCATGATGTTGGGTCTAGGTCTTCTGATTAACAACATGTCTCTGTTTTTATCATAATGTTTTGTTTAATCTTTGAAATGGACATTAGATTTAAAAAGAAAAACAACCCATCAATGACATTAGAGTAGATGTGTTAAATAGTGTAGTACTTAGTATCATTTTATCATCAATTTTTACTAAAATGATTAATTTTATTTAAAGTTTTAATTATTTATATTGCTTATGTATTTTAAGTCATGAATTTATTATAGTATATTTGTCATTAAGAGACCCTGCCTTCTAAGCAACTGATAATGTTCTTACTCTGACTTAATCTTTGCATTAGCCTTATCATATATATGCTGAATACAGTCACAATTTATAGATGAGAAAACTAAGACTCAGTGAGGTTGGCAACCTTGCTCCAGCACTGTACTCAGGTGCCACTTTCTCCATGATGTACTGAAAGCTGAGGGAAATTTTAGTAGACAGAAATAGGGAGGAAAGACCATTTTAGGTAAAATGGAAATAGCATGAACAAAGGGATGAGTGTACTGAAGCTGAAAGTTTGCCAACATAACTATAACTGGTATGTTTGGGCTAAAATTTAGAGTAACTATAGAGGCTATGTGAGAGAGAAGGTTGAAAAAGTAGTTTGAAGGTAGCCAATGGGAGGAAATCACATGCTTGGGAAAGAAAATAGTGCACACTTCAGTAGGGTTTGGGGAGTTATGAACATTACGGGAGTAGAATTATAGGGTATGGCATAGGTATGCTAAATGAGTGGAAGAAAGGCCAAACCAGAGGCAAACAGTCCAGGTGGGCAGACTCTTGTGATAGTGCAGTTGTGAAAATCAAATAGCTGTCACTGACTACAGAAAGGGACTTTGTAAAGGAAGGATGTGACCACTAATCAGCTATAAAAAGTAAGAGAGTAATGGGCCTGACAACCAGCATTCCGGTGGTCAAAATAGGAAAGACCGAAATATGGTGACGGTTTTTGAGAAGCCAAAATGATCGGTCTGACTTTAAAATTAGCCTTCTGTAACCTTTCCTTCTCTGAATTGCAAAATGCTTCAGTCATTTCTTTGTCATGGCAGTTCACCACTTTTTATTATGCACTGTTATTATTTATTTGTGTCCAGTATTTTTGTCTCTCCGTGGAATTCAGGCTCCTTAGAGATTTTTTCAAGGTATTAGTGTACCATAATATAAAGAATGCAAACAATCCCATTTTTAGTTTTGATCTCTATCAGCTACTGATTGTGTGACTTCAAGCTAACTATTTACTCTCCACAAGCCTCAGACTTATCTGTAAAATAGGTATACCACAGGTTATTGAGAAGATTAAGTGGTAAAGGAGGTGACTAATTTAAAGAATCTAGCTAGGTTAGATTCCTTTCCCTCCTTATTCACCTTGATTTCTGTGCCATCACTCAGAATGGTACTGTACAAATGTTAGGTGCTCCAGAAATTGAATAAATTAGTAATTTCTTTGCTGTTACTAAATACGTAAAGGCTGCTATAATTTCTAGGCTGCTGCTATTTTATTGGGCTGAATTTTAAAATTCTTTTTTCCATTAGACCAGATTAAAAAATATTACAAGGCAGAATTATCTGGTAGATAATGATGATACCATACAAACCATATTATAATTCAAATGAATTTAAATTAGAAACATACTTATTAGGGAAAACAGTTAATTAGCTCAGAGTGATTAGCAGTTTACAGAAGACTTTTCTTTTGAGAGTGGGAGAGAACAGGGGTGGGGAGAAGCAGAGGGAGAGGGAGAGAGAGAGAATCCTCAAGCAGACTCTCCACTGAGTATAGAGCCCGACGTGGGGCTCGATCGCAGGACCCTGAGATCATGACCTAAGCCAAAATCAGGCGTCAGACGCTTAATGGGCTGAGCCATCCAGGCACCCCAGAAGCCATTTCTTTTATTATAAAAAACAGAAACTAGGCTCTGAGGGCAAAAAGATGCTGCCTGACTCTAAAACAAGCCCCTAATTTGGCAGTAAGGTGACATGTCCTCTAGGCTTACAATTTTTACTCTCATTTTAACAGATTTAAATATATTCTAGTGCCAGTAGACAAGATTATATTCCAGAGAATATAAGATTGGGAACCCTAAAATTAGACTGTGACCTAAGGACTAGTTTAAAACTTGCAGTTCTTTCCAGGAGGTATGGATTCCACAAGTACCAACAAAGAGTGTTTCAGTAGTCTGCAAGATTTTGACAATGTTGTAAATTCTTAATCATTTGAAAACTTCAGAATAATGAAACACTTTTTAATAATCTTATAGACTTTCCCTTCTCTGTCGTACTTTGTTGTTTTTGAGTTTTTATTCATCTTGATTCAGTCTGTATGTTATAGCTACTTCAGTAATGCATCCAAGTCTTTGACTATTTAAGGATAGATCTTAGAGGCTGACATTATGCGTTCATTGCCCTTTATAAAAATTATGAACAGAGTTAATCTCCATATGGAGGAGAGGTAACATTTATTCATAGTAAATTATATAATAAGAATTATTCCTAATTCACACACAAAAAAATATGTAGTGCTATTTTAAACATGATCTAAATAATAATAGCTACCATCTGCTGAACATGTATTCAGTGTCTTACCCCCATTTTATAGTTGAAGAAACTGAGTCTCAGAGAAGTTAAGTAACTGTTCTTAGGTCACTCAGATAAGTGATAGAGTTATCCTTTAAATTAGGACTTTCTGAATTCAAAGTTAATCCTTTTGATTATTGTGCTTCACTGCCTCTACAATGTGGTATAGACTCTCATCGTCTCTCATATTTGGCATACTTCAAATTACTCTCATACCTAGTTTGTTCTTCCATCATGCAGTATTTCCTGCTCAACTTTCAAAATAATCTTCACCTCAAAGGCCTTAGTAATCAGAAAACATCTAAATTTCTGAATTACTTACCAAATTAAATGTTTAAAAAATAGTATAATGAAAAGATAATGGTATTAGTGGATAGAGCAAAGATGCAGTTGCTATTCCCTGTGCTCATATAACTTCAAGAAATAGGAAGTAATTACATTTATCTGAGGAATACATAATGAGAGCCTAAACTAGGCACTGATGCTGAGAATCAAGAGAGGTTAAATATGATATTGGAAAATGACATACTTCGACAGTGATTCAGTGAAAGGGTGGGGGAACAGTCCCAGAGGAAGTTTAAAGTCTGGTCATTAGGAGGAAAATGGCTCCACAGTCAGATAGAGACTTCTGGAAAAGGAACAGATCTGGGCAGGGAGGAGATGACTTCAAGTTTTGAACATAGCTTGTAATTCTGCAGCATCTAGCCTCCACTCCACCTAGATCTGGGCCCTTGAAATGTGGCTAGTTTAAACTGAAATGTTCTGTACCAGATTTAGAACATTGAATTAAAAAAAATTAAAATATTGTATTAATATTTTTATATTGGTTGCATGTTGAAATAATGATACTTTGGATATATTAGATTACTGAGTTAAAATAAATTGTTAAAATTAACCTGTTTCTTGGGGTGCCTGGGTGGCTCAGTTGGTTAAGTGACTGTGTTCGGCTCAGGTCATGATCCTGGAGACCCGGGATCGAGCCCCACATCGGGCTCCCTGTTCGGCAGGAAGCCTGCTTCTCCCTCTCCCACTCCCCCTGCTATGTTCCCCTCTCTAACTGTGTTTCTCTCTGTCAAATAAATAAATAAAATCTTTTAAAAAAATTAACCTGTTTCCTTTTATCATTTTTTAATGTGGTTCCTAGGAAACTTAAAATTGCATATATGTCTTACCTTATATTTCTATTAGACAGCTCTAATGTACATAGAGATTTGTAATGCATAGTTAGAAATGCAGGACCAAAAAATCAGGACAAAATATCTAGATTTAGAAATAACATGTAAAAGTGATATTTGATGTTATGAGATTAGATAAAAATGCCAGTGTACAGTATATGGAAATGAGAAAAATGCCAAGAATTATAGACTGAGAACAGAACAAGTAATTAAGACAGTATCACTGTCTGGTAGAGAAGGTGAAGAAGAAAAGGAAGCCCAAGAAAAGACCATTGAATTTGGTTGATACAGAAGCAGTTTCAGCAGAGTATAAGCAGGATAGATTGCAAGAGATTAAGAAGTTCAAGGTTGAGAAAACAGACTCTATACATAAACTGTTCTTTCAGGGAAGCAGTCCATTGGTGAAGATAATCATCACTTGATTGGAGCAGAGTCCAGGGAAATTTGAGTATGTTTGTTGGCTGAATGAAAGGATCAGTAAAGTAGGAGTGCTTGGAGTTGTAAGAAAGAGAAGATAATTGCTATAGGGCGGTCCTAATGTACTGGATCCGAAACCTGAATGCATATTGGAATCACCTAGGGAACTTGTTACATGGGCAAATTCCCAGGCAACATCTCACATCTAGCAAAATAATATTCTCTGGAGGTTTGTCTCCTGGAGCATATTTTGAACAATTTCTTCTACGTGATTATGATATAATCATAAGGACAAACAAGTCAAGAAAATTAAAGGTGCTGGTGAGGATATCAGTGAAATAACTAACCATATCATCTAGAATGGTCAGAGAGCCAGGGGCTCCTGGATCATGAACTATGAAGGTGTTGGCTTTCATTATAACATAAGTGAGCACACGTTCAATAGGAATGAAAGACTGAGAAAGTTAAAAAGATAGTAGATTTTGATCAGAGAGGAAATTTCAGAATTCAGGATCCAGAGGCCAAGCAGATAGAAATATAGCTATATGTGTTTGATGTGGAAAAGAGGTAAAAGAACTGAGTTGTGCACATTGTAAGACCTATCAGTTTGGTAACTGATACAGGACAATGTTTTAAAAGGGGAAAAAAGTATAAGATTTGGGGATCAAGAAGAAGCACAAAGGTTGAATCAGTATGGAACTATTTAGACTTAAGATTATTCAAAAGCTTGGCTTGGGTTTCCTTTAGACTTCTTCCAGACTGTTACCTACTCGGATTTACAATGTTCTTTGAGTATCTGTTATCCATTCTAGCTTTTACTGAAGTAGAGTGGATGCATGACATTCACAGATATGAAATGCACAAACCACATGAATGTGAATCTGCCCTAAAACTGGTTTGTAGAAACTAGTCACATAACAACTTGTAGTGAAGTCAGTATGTAAATACTGATATATGATTGTATATTAGGGCGCCTGGGTGGCTCAGTTGGTTAAACGACTGCCTTCGGCTCAGGTCATGATCCTGGAGACCCGGGATCGAGCCCCACATCGGGCTCCCTGCTCAGCAGGAAGCCTGCTTCTCCCTCTCTCACTCCCTCTTCTTGTGTTCCCTCTCTAGCTGTGTCTCTCTCTGTCAAATAAATAAATAAAAATCTTTAAAAAAAATATGATTGTATTAATCATCAGAATACCACAGCCTGCTAGGTTTCACGGAAGAAGAAATTATTTGCCAAATTGTGGTATTATATGGGTTAAAAATTAATTGCGTTTTAAAACTTCAGTGTAAAGCATTTTAGTACTGCTCCTAGCATGTAATTGCTTAATAAATGATAGCTACTACTGCCAGTTCAGGAATTTAAAGCTATATCTTTTTATGTATATCTAGTTTTACAGAATAGAATTTCTCTTAAAATTTTGTTTTGATTCAGGATCTCCATGATTTATTAAACTAAAACTAACTAGAGTGTTAAATTTACAGCTGAATTAGAAGGAGAACAATGGGTCATTT
Organism: Spilogale gracilis; assembly: GCA_004023965.1. Taxonomy (NCBI): domain Eukaryota; kingdom Metazoa; phylum Chordata; class Mammalia; order Carnivora; family Mephitidae; genus Spilogale; species Spilogale gracilis. The sequence continues at coordinate 53,890 of PITA01009615.1, read as the reverse complement.
ATCACTTATCTATTCTGTTTGAAATATTTGAAAGGGAGTATATTTTATAGGTAATTCATATTATATTTCTATGATGAAAAATTGCGGCTTTTAAAATATTCTTCAGCTATGTTTCCATAGCACTAGAGAAATGTAAGAAACAAAATGTATTATATTATTTGTTTTGTTTTTCTTAGAGATTTAGTATACCAGAAAACCAATAATTCTCTTTTTGCTGAGCAATTTTCTCTTTCAGTATATTATATACTTACATAACTGTTTTTGCTTTATAGTGATGAGCTCAGAAAAGAAGCAAGACAGTTAAAGCGGGAACTCTTAGCAGCAAAACAAAAAAAAGTAGAAAATGCAGCAAAACAAGTAGAAAAGAAAAGTGAAGGTAAGGATATTTATCAGGTTCTTATTTTCACTTGGTACATTTCCTTCTTCCTCCATCTCCTCTTCCTTCTTTTTCTTCTCTTCTTTTTTGCCTCTTTCCCTCCCCCTTCCTTCCTGAGTTTTCCTCTTTTTTTTTTTTAATACTTTCTTTGGATAGTTACCCAATAAAATAAATTTCCCATTAAGATTTTTGTCTAAAAAGTAAATTCAGGCAAATATGATCATAACTATTATCTAAAAAGTTTAATGAAAACTAACAGACTTGACATCAGACAAAACTTAAATACCATAACACATATCTAGGAGTGCACAAGAATGAATGTTCATTTTTTATATTGTATACCCTTTAAAACATTAAGAAAAGCATTTAGACTCTATGCTTGGGACTTCTATAAACAGTTGTGCATTAGTTTGAATAGCATGAAGTATAAAGTCGTTTGTTTTTTGTTTGTTTTGTTTGTTTATGTTAAGACACTGAAAATCTAAGATACTAACAAAGCTGGTCAAAAACCAACCAAAATAATACCCTATTGTTTATACAGGTTAAATGTATTATTCATTTTACTATGATTTTTATGAAGCTAAAAGGGCTTTTTAAAAGCTATTTCACTGATGATCTTTAGTTTAAAACTATTTCAGCTATAAAGCATGTAATGTCCAATTTCCAGATTAACAGATTGGAACCCTCTGTTTTCTTTCATAATAGTAGATTACATTGTAGATTCAGTGAACATGAACAGAAATTTTATTGTTTAGCTTTAATTATATGTACTAAATTTGGCTTAACAAATCTGCTTTATGCCTATGTCTTCTATATTCTCATGCTTTTTGGATACCAAAAAGTACTTTTATGTACCAGATTCTGTCACAGTTACTGGAGATAAATCAAAGAATAACATGCCACATCTAGCCTTAAAAGGTTACATATTCGAATACAGAACGGTGGTACAGCATTTGGCCACAGGCATTAGTATTGACTTTAAGTAGCAAAAGTAATACCACCTAACTATTTAAAGGACATAGTTCTTAGATTATTTGCAGCATATCCCCCACTGACTATTACAGTAAATAAAGGCCGGTACTTAATGAAGAATTCAAAGTCACTGAAGAAACTACAAAAAAAATGAACTCACTATAATAACACAAATTATAAGCTGAATTTAAAAGAAAGGATAAACTTATGTGTGACTAGGTCATGTAGGTAAAGTATAAACCAGAAGAGAAACAAGCTATACTGGCAATACTGAGATTTGAAAGAAGTACAGTGAGGGTTATTTTATTTTTAAGTTCAGACATAATTTTCTCAGAGTATTGTTCCTAATAATGAAAAGCATTTTAAATATATGAAAGTAATTCCTCAACTAGAAAAAGCTTTTACTTGAACTTTCTAATTCATGTTTGAGCTAATAATTATTAGTATGCCCATGTCTCAAGAACCATGCAGGGCCAGAGGTATGAAGTTGGCAAGAAATGGATGTATCTTGCCTCTGTAGTTTATGATCTAGTAGGAGTGAGAGAAAGGGAAATAGATAATTACTGTAATAGTGCTCTATAGTTAAGGCTTATATTAGATTTTAACTTAGTGATCTGCCTTTGAAAAATACAATTAGAGAAAGGTTTGAATCTTAGAATGATTTCTTAATATGAAAGAGAAGATTCTTCTAGAGCTTATTTCAGCCTATTTATGAGAAAATTAGCCATGTTAAGAACTTTTTTATGCCATAATTAGAGAATTATAGTAGTAAGTATTTTTGTGAATTTAATGTTACTTATATCTTCTAGACATACCTGGATTTTCCTTACATCTGAATGTCAGCTAAAATTAGATTCCACAAAAAGTGGGGGCACTTTATCAATTTATTTTTGATTGTTTTATTTTGAAATAATTTTAGACCTATAGAAAAGTTATAGAGTTCCCATATACATTTAATTTGAAGGTCTTATTTAACCACAGTACAATGATTAAAACCAAGCAATTAATGTTAATACATTACTACTGACTACAGATCTTATTAGAATTGTAGTTCTCCCACTAATGACCTTTTTCTGTTCTATTTGTCCATCCAAAATTCCATATTGCATTTAGTCCTCATGTCTCTTCTTTAAGTCTCCTCTGACCTGTGACAATTCCTCAGTCTTTTCTTGCATTCATGTTCTTGACACATTGAAGAGTCCTGGTTAGATATTTTGTGGAATGTCTTATTTATTTGAGTTTGTCTGATGTTTTCTCATGATTAGATTAAGGTTATGCATTTTTTTTTTTTTTGGCAAGATTGCCACAGAAATGATAGGTCCTTCGCAGTGTGTTATAAAGTTACTTATTGTCTTTTTAGTCATGATACTGTCTGGATCACTAGTTTAAAGTAGTGTCTGTTGGGCTATTACAGTCTAAAGTTACTCTTTATTTTAAGAATTTGGGAAAAAATACTTTGAGACCATCTATTCTGTTTCTTTTCAAGCTTCCTCCCACTAATTTTAGTATCCATTGGTGGATTTCACGTGTAGGCAAGTTATTTACTGTGGTGTTCTAATGGCTACTTTTTATTTCCCTGATTCCCACTATTTTTATTACTTGTAATTCTCCTATAAGAAAGACCAGTCTCTCTGTGTATATATCTACTTACTTATTTATATTAATTTGGGCTTATAAATATTTATTTCATTCTATGTGTTATAATCCCAAACTATCATTATTTATTTTGTTCTTCCTATAGTACCAGAATTGGTCATTAGTAGTTCCTTCAGGTTGGCTCCTGTATCTTTGCAACTTGCTTCCAACTGGGAGCACACTTTTACTTTCAAGCACAGATTGCTCCAGGTTGATCTTGTATTTTCCCCTCTCCAGGCCTGAAATCAACCACTTCTCCAAGAAATTCTGGTTTGCCATTGTATTTGGCACTAAGAAACCAGGATCTAGGCACTAAATCAGTCTTTATTTTGATTCTCATAATTTTACAGTGCTATTAGAAGCAATATTGTTTTCTCACCATCTTATTAGAATTCTGAACAAAATTTGCTTTTAGCCCTTATCTGTGATATATTATGAATTATCTTTTTCTTGGAATTGTATTTCCTCTAAATTTATTGTACCTTTTTAAATTGACTAGTATGGCTGATGCTAAAAAATTGTATATTATGAAAGATTTGTGAATTTCAGTAAACACTACATTATATTTGAAATTCACATGTTCCTATGGAGTTTTTAAGTCTAGTTTTCCTTCTTACCCCATGATTAAAAATGACACCATGAGACATTTCACTGCACGGCATTTTGGAAACAAAGTAGAATTTTAAGCATCCCTGAATGTCAGAATTTAGCCTAACTTCCCAGCTGAAAGATATTCCATGATTAGAACTATATAAACTCTGGGAAAAGATCCATATGTTCTCATAAGCATTTCCATAGTAAGATCATCACAGGGAAAGAAGTTGAAAGTATTATTTGACTTTGGCTCTATACCTTCATACATCAGCTGAAGATTTCTTGATTGGGCTATATGACTGCATATCTGGCTTTAATAAAACATTTTATTTTAACCCAAGACTAAATTATCAGAGTATTGTCACAACTCTAGATCTGTTTTTTTTTAATATTATATACCGTACCTAGAAATTTAATTTGCCAATAAACTTTGAAGGAGATAATCAATATTAAAAAGAGGCTTTTAGATACTTTGGTGTGTAAACTGTTGTGTAATATAGACTTATCTTCCAAATGAATTTCCATCTGGATGCATATACCATATCTGCTAATATAGAAAGACTAAAAATATACCAATTTGGTATTTTTAATAGTAATTTTGATAGTAATACTAAGTGCTTATTATATGTAGCACTAAAAGTTATAAGAATAATTTAGAGTATTATATCTTATAAAAAAATAAACAGGAATGTGTTAAGATTTTAAAGTCCAGTTACTAGCAGTGAAGTTATTTAAGCCTGTGTGATTCCATTTTCTTACCATAAATTCAGGTAGAAAATGGTTTGTGTACCCCTCAAGTTCCTTGTAAGAAGTAAATTAGATAATGAGAAGACCTTTAATAAATTTATAATGCTATATAAAAATTTTAAATTTGTAAGGAGAAAAATATAGCTATTTCCATTTCCATTTTGTCCTATCCAAATCTTACAAATGGAAATTTTGAATTTTAATACTGTGTTAGTTGCAGTTAAAGCCCTGTAACCAATATAGCTATATATAAATACAACGTAAATCAAATTTAAAAATAAATATTCCTTTCATGTGCTTTCATGACTACATTTCAACAATCATATCTATTTTTAAAAGGTTTATGTGTGAACTCGTCTACATGCTTAAGTAAAGCATCAGTAGTATTGTTTCTTGATTTTATGAAGTTATCTGGCTAATAATTGCGGACTTTTGCCACTTCACTTTAGAATTTAATGTAATACCCTCAGATTAAAAATACTTAGGAAGAAACCCATTAGAACAAAAAAGCTTTGTATTCTAGTGCCTGTGCTTTACTCAATTTTGGCCTTCTTGTGTGAATGGAGGCCTCCCTCAGCATTTAGCCAAGTGTTCTAATAGATGTGATACTTTATTGGGGCTTCTGTCGTCTTAGGAAATTTCCTTTGGTCAGAGAGTATATTCCTTTGGCTTTATAACCTTTACCCAGTTTCTTGGACCAGATCCTTAGCCAGATTTATATAGACAAACAGGAATTTATATTCTAACTATAGCTGTACTTCTGAATCTATGCTGTCATCTCGGGCAAGTTACTTTAAAATCAGGACCCATCTATTTCCCTATATATAAACTAGAACATAAGCAAAATGCACTATTCCTATTTTTATAATGTTTTACTCTTAAGTATTTCCTTTTTATTAACTCCTTCAATTCCACTATGACAGAAAGTAAAATACTTTCATTGCTTTTACATCAATAAACACTTTGGGCCCCATACAGTTGAACAATCCTAATTATATTGATATTTGATATTACCTCTCTATGGTAATAGTGCCATGGGTGTAGGCACGTGTCCAAACCTATCAAACTACACATGTCCAAACAAGTACAGCTCTTTTATATACTGGCTATGCCTCAATAAAGCTGTCCCCCCCAAGAATATTAATTCATAACCCAAAAACCTCCTGACATCGCTGCCCTAGTAAGAAAACATATACTTACAATTGAGCTAACCTATTAATCTTTTGAAAACCAATGTAAAACAGAGCTTCTCTCTGTAGTAAAATGTATATAGGACCATCCATTTTCTCTTCAATCTTCCCAGGAAAGCTCAAAGTCTACTATTCCTTATATCACAAGGATATTGCCAGGTAACAAATACGATTATACCTCTCTATAAGAAAAGCATTCCATAAATATAACCTCATATTTTTTGCCATTGGTTTGCCATGTACATATGTTTAAAGGCTTTTATTTAAAAAGGCCTCACTAAATGAAAGAAACAGAACATTGAGGAATAAAGCCATTATTTTAGTCTACAATTAGAATTTTTTATGATCACATGAAAGTTGACTCTAAAATTCAAAGCAGTTAGGTTGTATTCTCAGTTGAATACAGAGTTTGCAATAGGTTCTAACTTCCCACTTTAGGTAAACAAGGAATGTAGTATTATACTTTAGATACCAGCAATATCAGAAAAGATGTACTGCCAAACAATCCTATTTACAGGTAGGGAGTCTCTTTAGTCCCAGTGTAAACCATCCAGGCCTGTGCATAGGGTTTTCATACCAATATTGAACAAGACTGATAGTTAATCGGAGATAGAGTTGGTTTCCTATATTGGCTGTCAGATTCTTTAGTAAATTACATAATCCTTTTCATTAAATTATGTCTCTGAGTCCTTTCCAGGTTTCTTTGAGTTTCATCGTATCAAAATTAGTACCAAACTGAATGTAGTCACGTAGAGATACAGGTTTGGACATATTCTCTAATCAGTTTTAGAGAGATAAGGTATCAGATCCTCTTTTCAAAGTTCAAAGCACACAGTACCTATTCTCTGACTAGTGCCAGAAATTAGAGAAGGAAGGGTAATCTGAGCTTGTAAATCAAGAAAGAATTTTAAAGCCTCTTCATGAACACATCCCTCTTCATGAACACATCCCTGGGGTGTTGTGTACCTCTCAGATTGCACCGGGCCTTTTCAAGTTTCATCAGACTGTCTTTTTAACACTGGATTAAGTCAGACTAGGGCCCCTCAGGCTTGATAGGTTGTAAAAGTATATAGTTTTTGACTACTTTTCATCTAACATATGATGTTAAACTAGCTTAATCTTGGTTTTTATAAGAAACAGAAGCTCTTTTGGAATGCTAGCTCTGTGTTGTGCCTAATATCATATAGAATTCATTCCTCTCACCAAGCAAACTGGTACTTTTTTCCAAAACACTTAACTTCCTTCAGGTACTGAAGTCATCATTTTTTTCTGATGACTTGAAAGCTATAAGTATCAAGCCTATTTTCCCCATAGTCTACTCTTAATCTTTATGCTAAGTTTTAATATTGTTTATAGGAAGGTAAAAGTATATTTGTAATTGAGTCATAGAAAGCTTCTCAGGCCAGGCTTCAGTAATTCTCTATTTATTCTTATTTTGTGCATGGTACTAATAAATTGATTGACTAATAAATTGATTATCTAAGTTCAGAACAGATGAAAGAATAATAAAAGTGAAGGAGGTACCCTTTGGGAGAGTACCCTTTAAAAGGGGAAATGTTATGGTATATGAAGTATAACCTCAAGTATTAGAATATAAATAATAAACAAACAAAAGCCAGGATAGGGGCTGGTCTATGCATCTTGTTAGCCCACTGTTTTATTGGACTTAAACAAAATTAAAAATAAAAAAAGCGAGGGGCACCTGGGTGGCTCAGTTGGTTAAGCGACTGCCTTCGTCTCAGGTCATGATCCCAGAGACCCGGGTTCGAGTCCCACATCAAGCTCCCTGCTCTGAGGGAAGCCTGCTTCTCCCTCTCTCACTCCCCCTGCTTGTGTTCCCTCCCTGGCTGTGTTTCTCTCTGTCAAATAAATAAAATCTTAAAAAATAAATAAATAAAATTAAAAATTAAAAAATAAAAGTGAGAGAGAAAGGCACAGCTAGGGACTTCATTCTGGCAGCAGCAAGAGGTGATAGCCAACCACTTGACAGTAAGTAATAAAACACAGTAACTAATAGGAGTGGAATATTATGGATTTGTTACACTTCATTATACTTGGACAGCATGTTAGTATTAAAGTTATTGATGCTCATTCAATTAAGAAAAGTTTAGATGGTACTTATTATTGTTTAGTAAGGCAGAGACTGGGCAATGATTCTAACCTAACTGGCAAAAAAATTTTTTTAATCATTTTCCTCAATTAAAGATGAAGATTCTCATTTCTGAAGTACTCAGTTATATGGTATACTTCATTTCTTAGAAATCCTAGAAAAATAAAGACTCCCTCTGTAGCCAACCAATCTCTAAAGTAAAAATTTTTTAAATACATGTCACTACTTTCATGTGCCAGAATGCATGTTATATTTTTAACAATGTCTTTCAATAACATAATTTTAAAAATAGTAAAGACTTTTAAAGGCAGATAGCAAATGTAAAGATGTGCATACCCTCACATATAGATCAAGAATTTCATCTTTTGGGTGATTTCACCTTGTGGCTCAGAGGGTTAAGCCTCTGCCTTCGGCTCAGGTCATGATCTCAGGGTCCTGGGATCGAGTCCCACATCGGGTTCTCTGCTAGCAGGAAGCCTGCTTCCTGCTCTCTCCCTCTGCCTGACTCTCTGCCTATTTGTGATCTCTCTCTCTGTCAAATAAATAAAATCTTAAAAAAAAAAAAAAAAAACGGAATTTCATCTTTTGGTAAAGTGACTAAGGGATGGTCATCTCTAATTTGAGAGTCCATGAAGTACTTTGTTCTTTTTTGGACAGGCCATCTCAGACTTTCTCACTAGCCATCATGAGCAAATCCTTTTGAGGTTTACTTTGAGAATCATATATTATGGTCATATTTAATTTTATATTCAATGAAAAATAAATTTTAGCCAGTCCTCCTCATCTGTTGTTGTTGTTTTGTTTTTTGTTTTTGATTTTTGTTTAATGAGCTAGTGTGTTAGGGGTATCTCTTTGCCACCCTTTACTGTCTTAAAATAGTTTTAAAATAAGCAATATTTCTGTCTGGTGATGGATGTAAGTCCAATATAGGAAATTTGACAAGCGCCTTTAGCTATATTTTTAGTAACTGTACTTTGTCTTCCTCTTACTAATATTGATGCCATTCCTAACCCAGTAAAAATAGGTTTGTTAATTGATACAGGTTAGTAATAATCTTTGGCCTTAACTGCCTCTTTTAAAAAAAAAAAGCTGTATTATTTCTTCCAATTATAAGAGGAATGTATATCCTTTGCAAAAATATAAGAACTGTAGAAAAGCATAAAGGTCTCCCCATAATGAAAGAAAAGCATGAAATATCACCCCATAATACTTCTGCCAAAAACAACCATGGTTAACTATGTGATATTTGTTCTTCTTGAGTTTTTTATCTTCATGTCAGAAACACGTGCATTGTTTTCCATAATGTTATATTATCATAATCTTGTTTGTAATGTGCTTTTTAAAAAACTTTGCAAGTGAAATTAAGATAACTCTTAAATGGACAACCAGATTTTAGGGGTTTCTTCTTCTTTATTTTCTCATATCAGAGAGATATAGAGGAGGATGGATATAAAGATAGCATCAATGTGGTTGAAAGGTAAAAAGTTCCCACCGTTTTAAGCTGTAGGCTTTAGAAGATGTAAGGGCACTGGCACCCAGGGACTCGATTTCCATTGCTGATGGGCATTATTTATACCTGTCATGACTTAATACTAAACAACAAAAAAATACTGATTGGCATTGGCTGGGGTAACCTGTCACTTCTTCATTTCTCAAGTGGCCAGTGATAGATCTACAAGGAAACATTCTAATCAATACTGAGAGCATGAATGAAGTAATTACAAATTTGTCCTCTTTAAAAAGTAAGAGACGAGAGGTGTGTGGGTGTATGCACATATTTTTGTTTTTGTTTTTGTTTTTGTTTTTAAAAGATTTTATTTATTTGACAGAGAGAAACAGAGCTAGAGAGGGAACACAGGCAGAGGAATGAGAGAGGGAGAAGCAGGCCTCCTGCCGAGCAGGGAGCCTGATGTGAGGCTCGATCCTGGGACTCCAGGATCATGACCTGAGCCGAAGGCAGTCACTTAACCAACTGAGCCACCCAAGCGCCCCTTTTTTTGATATTTAGTTTGTCTCAAGAGAAAAACTAATATCATCATTAAAAGTTTGATGATAACCAGCATTCTTATTTGGGAGTGGAGCTGTTAACTATTCCAGACTGCTGTCAAGACCTTATTTTAAGTAAGATGTTTTTGTTTTATGTGACATTTTATGAGGTTTTACCAAAAATTACATCAAACATATAATTCGTTTGAGTGCTGAGTTTCTTCCACATCTTGCAACACTTAATTAAATTTGAAAAAGATAATCTTTTCACAACTTCAGAGTATAAACCTGTGAATATGTTGCATTAAAACTTAGTTTGGACAGTTTAATCTGTATGATACTAGGTTGATTTTTTTTTAGGTTGATTTTTAAAATAATTAATGCAAATGCATTTTTAAGTGTTTTTTAGTGGTTATGTTTTCAAAATTCTGCATGTAAACTCTAGCAGACAGTATATATGCAGCTTTTGAGTATTTATAAATTTTTCATGCAAAAAACACATAATCCCTAAATTATGTTAATAGCTACATTAAATAATTTGAAATGCCAGAAAGGATGAAGAGAATAAAGCCATTCTCAGAATATCAAAAGATATTAAAATATTAAGAATCTTGAAGACTGTATTTTGAAGTATAAAAGTAGTTTATATTGATTTAATGGCCACACGATTATGCTTATTTAAAGGATCATGCTGCAGTATGTTTGTGAAAGTATACCAGCCTTAAGGAATGTCTTGAGCATCAGAAACTCTGATCTTCACTGTGCTCTATTTACACTGAATATTTCTGTGCAGTCATCATATAGTCTTGATCTTGAGAGGAGCATCCAGCCCTACCCTTTTGTCATAGACATAGAAAGCCAAAGACCAACCAAATAAGAGGCTTACCCAGAATCACACAGCAAGCTCAAGCCTTCTGGCTTCCACAGCTCTGTTCTTCAACTTGATTCAACCTTGAGGAGATACAGTCTATAAAGTTTTAATTGATATTTGTTAAAATCTACTTGGGTTTTGGTGTGGAAAATTGTATCTAAAACCCTTTCTACAAACCTAGAGTTTTTAAGAGCACATTATTGTCATACTCGTTGTGTCTTTTCACAGACTAAACATGTAATTTTGCGATGACTGGCAAAAAATTTAAATGTTACAGAAAATGTTAATTTCTGGCAATATGGCAAACTAAGAGTCCAAACTGATCCTCCCACTGAAAACAACTAAAAATGGTGGATGTAATACAAAAACACAATAAATATCTTTCTCACATTATCCTAGGAACCTGCAAAACAAACAAAAAACCATCCAAAGAAACAAAATAAGAAATACTCAAACCAGGGAATAAGATGTGAATTAAGAGAATAAGTGGAACACTAAGTCTGGCTTTAACTTTAACCCTAATGACATTTGCTAAACTGACTGACCTAGCAAATTGTTCTTTGAAGTGTTACAAAGACATAGTATAAAACCTAAGGTTTTCTAAAAGTAGGTGGTGTCTAATAGAAGACTATCCCATAGTTGGTAGTCCAAACATTCTTATCCTTATTGGCAGGGAGAATTACAAATAGGCAGAATCACCTCACCCTCATCAAAGATCTAAAAGGAAAACTGCCTGTCTTGAATTATGGTACTAACTATTTTGGGGCAAGAGCATTTCCTAGGGACTATCCTCATCACTTTAGAGCCCCAATTCATCCTGCCTGGGTGGCCTAAAAATCCCCCAGCCAAGAATTAAGTTTGAAACAGTCCTGCATCCTTAGGGCCCCAAGAAGTCTCATATAAGCAAACACAAATTCTTTCAGGAGAAAGCTATCATTCACTGTGCTCAGAGACAGCTCAGAAGAAAATGAATAGCTCTGAATGAAAACATACACACACAGTGAATACAGGTGCCTGACAAAAAGCTAATAGAAAGAACAGACAGCAGAATCAGACTCACAAATTCTTAAGTTTTAATTTAGATATTAAATGTTAAATAAGTATATGTAATACATTTCAAGAAAATAATGTTTAAAAGTATATGGAACAAGATTTTAAAACTAACAGGAAATCTCCTAGAAATGAAAAGTATATAATAATTGACATTAAAAATTCAGTAGGGGCGCCTGGGTGGCTCAGTGGGTTAAAGCCTCTGCCTTCAACTCCGGTCATGATCTCAGGATCCTGGGATCGAGGCCCACAGCAGGCTCTCTGCTCAGCTAGGAACCTGTTTCCTCCTCTCTCTCTGTCTCTCTGCCTGCCTCTCTGCCTACTTTTGATCTCTCTCTCTGTCAAATAAATAAATAAAATCTTTAAAAAAAATTCAGTAGGTTTTATAGCAAATTAGACGTAGCTCAAAAGAGCACTGGTAAACAGAAAAGTAGAATTGAAAAAACTATGTGGATTTCAGCCCAAAAGAGATAGGAGACCTGGAAGAATTTAAAAAAAAAAAAAAAAAGGATCTAATAAATCTCATCAAATTCTAGGAGGAAATCAAAGGACAAACAGAGGCAATATCTGAAGAGCTGATAGCTGAAAACTTTCTGTAACTAATGAAAGAGATCAATTCACTGAGTAAAGAAGAATGAAAAAAACCTAAAAGAGGATAAATAAGAATAAATCCAGAGGTACACACACCTCGCTAATATTCAGAGTATTCAACATAAAGAAACCTTAAAAGCAGCCAGAAAGAAAAGACATTACCTTAAAAAAGCAAAAGCTGGGGCATTTGAATGGCAAGCGTCTGACTCTTGATTTTGGCTCAGATCATGATCTCAGGGTTGTGAGACTGAGTCCCGCATTGGGCTCTGCGCTCATTGAGGAGTCTGCTTAAGATTCTCTCTCTCCCTCTGTCTCTCCCCATTTGTGGAGGGGGGGGGTGCTAAAAAACATAGGACAGAATATTATCTTAAATGTAGTGAAGAAAGGTTTCCTTCAGGCGAAGAAAAACAGAGACTCTACTACCTGCATACCTTCACTAAAGGAAATTCTGAAGGACATGCTTCAGGCAAAAGATTGGTGAGCTCAGATGGAAGATCTATACTGCAAAAAGAAAGGAACATAGACAATAGTAAATATAGATCTAAAGAAATATTAAATGAGTAAAATAATAATGTCTTGTGCTTAAAATAAAAATAAAAGGAACAAAAATACCATGTAAGATTGAGAATCAGGTAAAAGGAGTTTGGAAAAGTGTTCTTGTATGAATCCTTGTTCTGGAAGAAGCTAGAGACACAAATTAACTTAAGACCGCAAAATATTAAATATCCATGTTAATATTTTTGGAAGACTACTAAGAGGACAGGAAAAGGTCATAACTCTCAATCTAGTAGAGAAAAAGATGGAATTGGAGGGGAAAATTCAATCTGAAAGGAGGTAAGAAAGGAAAGAAAAAGACATGTAGACTGAACAGAATATTAAAAACAACAGTACAAAATAAGATAGGAGTAATAAAATATAGATCTATCAATAATTATATTGAAATAATTCAAAAAGTCAAACTCTTCACCTAGAAGACGAAGACTATCAGACTGGGATGAAAAACAAATTCAGTCATATGCTACTTATGGGAAAACATCTTAAATACATCGGACAATTGCATCTCTTTCTTTTTAAGATTTTATTTATATATTTGACACAGAGAGAGATCACAGGCAGGCAGAGAGGCAGGCAGAGAGAGAGGAGGAAGCAGGCTCCCTGCCAAGCAGAGAGCCCGATGTGGGCCTCGATTCCAGGACCTTCAGACCATGACCTGAGCAGAAGGCAGAGGCTTTAACCCACTGAGCCACCCAGGCACCCAGACAATTGCACCTTTAAGATGAACTGTATTACTATGGATAAGAGGGCCTCTGTGTAATAACATCTTCATTTTGCCAGGAAGATTTAATTGTCCTAAACATGAATGGACGTAGTAACACAGACTCAAAATGTATGAAGCAAATTGATTGACTTACAAGGAGAAGTAAACAAGTCCTTCTTAATAGATTTTAATAAACTTTTCTTAGTAACTGAGTAAATAAGCTTATAAAAATTAATAAGAACACAATTTGAATGCACAGTTAACATGCCTTGATATCCTTGATATCATGCACATAAACAGACCCCTCAACAGCTTCAGAATACACACTCTTTTCTAGCACTCTTGAAACTTTTATGGAAAGTGGCCACATAGTGGGCCATAAAGAAAGTTACAAAAATTTCAGAGAAGCCACCTGCTCTGACAAAATGCAATTGTTAACAATTAACAATTGATTTTAAAGTTACTGATTTCCAAATATGTTGATATGGCTATAGCAACACTTAGAAGGAAAATTATAGCATTAAGACTTATATTTCAGGGAATTACTGGAAACATTTTCCATGTAAAGCAGCTTAAAAAAAAATGCAGGCAAAATTAACCGAACAAAGTAGAAAGAAGGAAATAATAAAGAGAAAAAATCAGTAAAACAGAAAACGCGTGTTAGATCAGGGTTACAATAATTATAATAAGCAGTAATGTGACTTTTTAGTCCCATACGCATAGTAGATAACCAGAAAATTGATTTGATTTTGTTTTGTTAGATATTTGTCACTTGTTCTTTCCCAGATGTCCTTCCAATCCAGAGAAGGTAACTACTTGTTATATACAAAAGTGCCACATATGGAAGTTTCTACTAATACAGCTAGTTTTTTTAGTCACAAAAGAAGTTGCTATTGAAAAGAGAGCAGTAGAGAGAAGCAAACAATAAAAAAATACAGTGTTTGAATAATATTGGGGATTATTTCTCTTCTGTAAAACGGCCAAGGTATGAACCCTTCATGCCTAGCAGTTCATGCAAAGACCTAAGTTTTTGTTTTGTTTTGTTTTGTTTTAATGATTTTCTGTATTTATTTGAGAGAGACAGTAAGTGAGAGAGCACATGAGCAGGGGCAGAGGGAGAGGGAGAAGCAGGGAGCCTGATGAGCAGGGAGCCTGACGTGGGCTTGATCCCAAAACCCTGAGATCAGGGCTTGAGCCAAAGGCAGATGCTAAACCAGCTGAGCCACCCACTCACCACGTTTGTTTGATTTCGTTTTTCTGCCATATCCTAGGATGTTTTCATAGTCCACATGATTGAACCTGGCCTTTGCTGAACCTTCATATCTGTGGTTCCAGCAGGAAGGAAGGGGAAAGAATAAGTACCAGACAAGTGGCTTCATCTTGAAGATGAAGATGACCCAAAAGTTGCACATAGCAGTTTCAGTCGTTATCATAGCATCTTGAATCATATGCCCATACCTAGCTATAAGAAAGGCTAGACTGAATTTGGGTGCCCAAGTGCCTAGCTAAAACTTAGTGTTGGGGGTTGGATGGGTGGAGTTTAGTTCTATCACTAAAATGTTAAAGGGGAGAATGAATTCAGGTAGAAAATTGAAAGATGCTATTACATAATATAAACAAAGGCCTAGGAAGAACCAAAAAAAGCAGTAGTCCATTTGGTCAGGAAAATTTGAGCATCTGAGCCAGGTTTTAAGAGATGATCAGTAAGATTTCACTGCAAAATGAAGGGCAGTAAGTACAGCAGCAGTTGGAAGAGTGTCCTACTGGGCAGAAGTTATAACTGATTCATCTCCATATGCCTGATACTTGACATGATAACTGGCAAAATACAGGATTCAACAAATAATTGCTGAAGGAATGGATGAAATTATCTTTTGTTTAAATGGATAATTATATAATGTATAAGGTAAGGGAAAAAAAGAAGGAAGACAACTCAAGATTATCTACTTTTTGAGTATAAATCCATGGTAAAATGAAGAGGACATATGAACAAATAATGAACAAAGTAATTTTAGATAATAAGGGCTATGAAAATAATCTGACAGGCCAATGTGATATAGGGAATGGAGGACTACTTTAAATTGGGTAGGTATCAGACAGGACCCAGTCAAGAGACAGACTCCACAAACAGTAACTTGAAAATAGAAAAAATATTTTTAACAGCTTTGTTAAAGAATAAAGTGAACAATTTGATTTGTTTTGACATATGTATATGCCTGTGAAACCTTCACCACAATCAACACAATGAACAAATTCTTGAAGGCCCAACATGTTCTCATACCCCTGAGTAAGTCTCTTTTTAATCCCAAGGCAACTGCTCAAGTTCTTTCTATCACTGTAAAAGTTTGTATCTTCTAGAATTTTATATAAATAGAATTGTATACTGTATGTACCCTTTTTTGTGTGGCTTCTTTCACTGAGCATAAGTATTCTGAGATTTAGGGGCGCCTGCATGGCTCAGTTGGTTGGGTGACTGCCTTCGGCTCAGGTCATGATCCCGGAGACCCAGGATCTAGTCCCACATCGGGCTCCCTGCTCAGCAGGAAGCCTGCTTCTCCCTCTCTCACTCCCCCTGCTTGTGTTCCCTCTCTGGCTGTATTTCTCTCGGTCAAATAAATAAATAAAATCTTTAAAAAAAAAAAGGTATTCTGAGATTTATCCATGTGGCTGTGTATATCAGTAACATTCCTCTTATTACGAAGTAATACTCCATGATATAAGTTTTTATGTGGCCACATATTTTTCTCTTTGGTAAAGACATAGACCTGGAATGGCTAGGTCATGTAATAGATGTATGTTAACTTTTTAAAAACTGCCAAACTGTTTTCCAAACGGGTCGTCCTGTTTTACATTCCCACGAATAGTGTATGAGATATGCTAGTGCTCCATCCCCATTAACAGTGGTATGGTCACTCTTTATTTAAAAAAAAAAAAAGATTTTATTTATTCATTTGAGAGAGAGGGGGGGAGGGAGAAAGCACGAGTTAGGGGGGAAGGTCAGAGGGAGAGGAAGAAGTGGACTCATTGCTGACCACGGAGCCTGATTTGGGGCTCAATCCAAGGACCCTGGGATTATGACCTGGGCCAAAAGCAGACCCTGAAGTGACTGAGCCACCGAGGCACTCCTAGTTACTCTTTAAGTTTAACCATTCTAATAGTTTATAGTCTTATTCTGTGGTTTAATTTGTATTTCTCTAACTAATAGTGATGTTGAGAATCTTTTCATGTGCTTATTTGTCATCTATATATCTATTTTTAGCAAAGTATTTTCTCAAATCTTTTGCCCATTTTTATCTTGTTATCTGCTTTTGGATTTTCAGTTCTTTATATACAGGATCCAAGTCCTTTATCAGATGCATGATTTTACAAATATTTTCTCCCAAATAATGGCTTCTTTTTCATCATCATACCAGTGTCTTTTGAAAAACAAATTTTTTCCATTTTGATGAGGTCTAATTAGTTCACTTTTTTCATTTTTGGATTGAATTTTTGATGTTGGATCTAAAAAATCTTTGCCTAGCCCTAGGTCACAAAGATCTTCCCCTATGTGTTCTTCTAAAGATTTTACAGCTTAAGATTTTACATTGATGTATTTGGTCCACTCTGAGTTACTTTTTGTATATAGTGCAAAGTATGGGTCGCAGTATGGTTTAGTCATGAGTGGCTGGAGACGGTAGCAGTGTTAGGAGTCTTCGGCTTTGGCTGGGTAATTTGAACTAGAACAACTAGAAAAGCTGGACAAATATTCAAAATCTTTTCTTTAAAAAAAATCTTTATCTTTGGAGAACTAACAAGAGAGTAAAGAATTTCAGGGCCAAGAGCCAGTAAAGAGTAGCAGTCCAGGTCTGGGGGCAACTCTTCCCTTAGGAAAATTTGCTAAATTCAGAGAGCGCAGTGGTGAGGCTAAAAGGTAATACATTGCTTTTTTTTTTTTTTTTCTTTTTCCTGCCACTCGCATTCTTTTTTTTATTTTATTTTTATTTTTTTTTCAGTCTTGCAAGATTCATTGCCCATTCCCCACACCCAGTGCTCCATGCAATAGGTGCCCTCAGTACCCACCACCAGGCTCTCCCATCCCCCCACCGCCTCCATCCAAGTCCCTCAATTTGTTTCTGTGTCCAAAGTCTCTCTTATTTAGTTTCTCTCCCTGAATTACCCTACTTTCCATTTCCTTTCCTTCTCCTACTGTCCTCTATATTACCCCTTATGCACCACAAATAAGTGAAACCATGTAATACTTGATTTTCTCTACTTGGCTTATTTTTCTCAGCATAATCTCTTCCAATCCAGTCCATGTTGCTACAAAAGTTGGATATTCATCCTTTCTTATGGAGGCGTAGTATTCCATTGTATATATGTATCACATCTTCTTTATCCATTCCTCTGTTGAAGGGCACCTTAGCTCTTTCCACAGTTTGGCTACTGTGGCCATTGCTGTTATGAACATTGGGGTACATATGGCCCTTCTTTTCACTACATCTGTATCTTTGGGGTAAATGTCCAGTAGAATGCATTGCTTTTGATAGTCTCTTAAGGAAATGAGACAGGCCGTGGACTCCAGCACTTTGAAAGGCGATATTTGTGAATATTTTGGACCTGGGTCTTTTCTCTACTAGTAAAGGTTAACTGGAAGTGGACAGGTATACAGCTTCAAATCATCTCAGTTGGATGGAGGTGATCTTGGATTGCTAGTGCCTTCATGTACTGGCAGAACCCAATGTAAATCATCACTGAAGGAAAATAACATCATCCCTAGGCACTGTATTTTTCTACAAACCAGTCAGCAAATGCAGTATCTGACCTACAATAAAAAATAGGCAAGCATACAGAGGGACAAAATCAGTTGGCCAGAATCACCAGAAACAACCAATAGAAACAGTTGTGAAGGGACTCAGAAATGGAAATTATACAGGGTGCCTGGGTGGCTCAGTTAGTTAAGCCACTGCCTTCAGCTCAGATCATGATCCTGGAGTCCCAGGATCGAGTTCCGCATCAGGCTCTCAGATCTGTGGGGAGTCTGCTTCTCCCTCTGAACTTCTCCCCGCTCTCGCGCTTGCGGGCTCTCTCTCTCTCTCTCTCTCAAATAAATAAATAAATAAATAGATAAATAAATAAATAAAATCTTTAAAAAAAAAAAAAGAAAGAAAAGAAATTGAAATTATCCAAAGCAGTCTTTAAAATAAATATACTTACTTTGTTCAAGAAATTCAAAGACAAAACAGAGAGAGTACCCCTCTTAAGTTAGAAAAGAGAAAAGTTAATTGAACCCAAAGAAAGAAGAAAGAAGTAATAAAAAATAAAAGCAGAAATCAGTGCAGTGGAAAATACGCATATAATATGGGGATGACAAAGACAAACATGTTCTTTTAAAAAACCAGTCACATTGCTAAGCTCTTAATTAACTTGGATAAGGAAAAAAAGGTGTAAATAACCAATAACAATTTTTATTTTAAGATTTTTATTTATTTGACAGAGAGAAACACAGCCAGGGAGGGAACACAAGTAGGGGGAGTGAGAGAGGGAGAAGCAGGCTTTCCTGCCGAGCAGGGAGCCCGATGTGGGACTCAATCCCGGGTCTCCGGGATCATGACCTGAGCCGAAGGCAGTTGCTTAACCAACTGAGCCACCCAGGCGCCCCAACCAATAACAGTTATTTTAAAAAACATAATTATAGATCTCATAAACACTAAAAGGCTTTTAAGATGATCTAAACAACTATATGCTACTAAGAATATTTTACCTTACTAAGACTAACCTAAGAGTAGGATTCTAAGTGTTACTTCTAACCTAGAAAAATCAGATCCATAATTTAAGACTTATACATTACACCAATCTCACAGAAACTTGACCAGAGAAGAAAAAAGGAAAGACTATGTTACTGTTCAATTTATGAAGCCTGCATATCCTTGATAAGAAAACCTGGTAAAAACATTTTGAGAGAAGATAATTATAGGCCAACTTCCATAAATTCTAAGGAAAATACTAGTATATCAAATGAGGTGTTATTTTCAATGCATAATGCATTCTTAAAATTTTGGATATATTCCAGGAATGCAATTTTGACCTAAATTTCAAAATCAACTAATATAACTTAACCACATTAATAGAATCAGGGGGAAAATCATTTTTATCATCTTGAGAAAAAGAGCACTTAATAAAATTCAGCTGGTGTTTATGATTTTAGCTAAAAATTCTAGCACATTAGAAATAGGACTGTACTATTAAAAAGGGTATCTAAAAAATAATGATAGCAAATATGCAGAATGGTATGATGATATCTGGCATGAGATAAAGATGCACATTATAATCTCTTTTATTCAGCATCATTACATTCATAAAGATTCATGGGATAACCTAGCTGGTACAATAAGGCAAGAATTAGAGGTGAAAAGGTTTAGAAAAGAAGGAACAGTAAAGATGCCGATTTCCCCCAAAACTTGTACAGTTTCAGTGCTGTTTCAATGAAAATTCAACAGGTTCTGTAGAACCTGGTAAGCTGATTCTAAAATGTATAGCGAAATCCAGGTAGCTAAAAGAGTCATAAGGGAGATGAAGATGGTGACAACTGTGTGTCATCTGATATCTTACAAAGTTAAGTAGGTAAGCAGTGTGGGATTGGTACAATGACTGACAAGTATGGGAAATAGAACAGGAAGCTTGGCAAGTTGGCCCTGCAAAGTAATGAGGAAAGGAGAGTCTTTGTAGTAATGGTGTTGGAACTACTGGATTTATTAGAGGACAGAAAGATACTTGACACCTTACACCATAATAAAAATCAATTCCAGATAGACCTATAGATCGAAATGTGAAAAGCACAGAAATAAAACTTCTAGAAAATAATTTAGGAGGATGTCATTTTGACATTGTGTAGAAATATAAAGATTAGGACACAAAAAGAACTAATCATAAAGAAAATGTTCACTCTATATTGTGTTAAAATTAGAACTTTTGTTCATTAAAGACATCCTGAAGTTTGTGAAAAGGCAAGCCATGGAATGGGAGAAGATATTTACAAGATAGCCAGAAGATCTAAGAACTATTATTAATCAGTGAGAAAGATAAATAACTCAAAGAAAAATGGACAAAAGACTTCAATTGCCACTTAACAAAGTATACAATTGCCCGATAATCCCAGATAATTTGCTCAATCTCATGCGTGTTCAGGAAAATGCACATTGAAGCCAATACTACACATACTCTCTAGAAGAATGATAATATCCACTGTTGCTGAGAATAAGGAGCATTAGGACTCTTATCCTCTGATGTTAAGAGTTAAACTGATACAAGCACTTAAGGAAACAATAGGCATTTTTTTGCCAATATTAAAAATACATGAACTCTGTGACCCATTGATTCTACTCTTTGGTAATTAGCCATCAGAAATGTATGCAATGTATGAGAATGTTCATGGTAATATTATCTCTAGCAATCAAAAACAAACAGAACACAGCACAAATATCCGTCAACAGTAGAATGGTTAAAAATTGTAATATATTCATAGAATAGAATACTATATACCATGAAAAAATAATGACCTATAGCTACACACAAAAGAAATGTATGGATTCATTTATATAAAATGAAAAAAAATTGGCAAAATTAAGTAAAATTTAATAACACCTCCTGAGGTGTTATTACAAAGTGAAACTATAAAGAAAAGAAAGAATGTGATTGTCGTGAAGAGTAGTATAATGGTTGCCTTTGTCCCAGAGGAAAGGTTAGACAGTAGCTGGGATGGGCAGCAGGGGTACCAGCAGGTGTGATTTCCTGATTGGCTGTATACTTTGTGACACATCACTGAGTTCCACATTTTAAATCTGTGCACTTTAAAGTATTGGCATTACTTTCACAATAAACATACACACACACAAAGGCAAGAGATCCTAACAAAGAATTAAAAACTCCTTTCCTTGAAATACTTTTATTCTTTTGGTTTCCAACTATGTGTTATTTTCACACTCTTCTCAACAGCCTTCTCCTGTCAGCCCCCTAACCATTATCACCTGACTCAGTTTAATAACAGCCACAACAATAATAGCAACTACCATTTCATAAATACTTAACCATGTGCCAGGCTGTATAGTAGAAGATTTATTTATATTATTTAACTTCAGGGGTACCTGACTGGCTCAGTCAGTAGAGCATGCAATTCTTGATCTCAGGGTTGTGAGTTAAAGCCCCTCACTGGGCATAAACTTAACTAGAGAGAAAGATAATTTAATTTCAGACAATAACCCCAATAACCCTATATAGACAGACATTATTATCCCCATTTTACAGTTAAGGAAACTGAGGCTCCGAAAGATGAATTTTGCCCATTTCACACAATTATGGAGATGTAAGACTCTGAATATTTGGGTTTTTCCATTTTATGAACCCGCAAAAGAAAGTCTGTGCGCCCTCTACTTTTTGCCTGCTCATCTGGAGATTCTTAAAAGTTTTATTCTCATTTCTTCTCACTGATTGAGAAAGAGCACAGCTCAAGTACCATTTTCTTATACCTCTGCCTGTCCCTTTTATAGAGTATCCAAATAACCCAACTCAGATATGCCTGCTAAAGATTTTCCCTTTCAACAATGAAATTATATTTTATAGAGTAATTTTACAAGATTTTCCATGTTAGCTTAACTCTTTTCCAAAAATTTACTAAAGAAGCCAAGGTATAAAATCAGGAGAATGCTACAGTTCCCTTTGGTGGCAGATACCCTTAGATGATTCCAATTTTCAAAAACCAGTGAGGTATCACTGTTAAAAGTATAGCCTTTGAAGTCAGAAAAATCTAGGTTTGAGTATTAGCTCTTCCACTGATACCTATCTGCTCTTGGATAAACTATATAACATAGATGTGTATTTCTTAAGGTTCTTGATCACAACCAATTACAATTGAAGCCAAAGGATGGGATCTTGAGAAAGCACACAAAATGGAACACAGCTGAATGGCCAGACCTCAGGATGAGCAGGAAGACCAGAGACCTTGGTTACAAGAGCTCTTGGACTATTTCTAAGGATCTGTCATCAGACAACTCAACCTCGTTTCTTTCTAAAGCATCCAGCTCCTAGGAGACACAATGACTGATTGATCATGTATCACTCTGTCATCAGGGGCAGGATCTGTTAGAAGAAGGGATCAAAAGCACCTAGGCAAACAAAAACATATCTATAGCATCTGGCCTCTTCTAGCCTTAGTTTCCTCATCTGTGAAATGGGTATATTCATTCATTGACTGGAAGCTTTAAAGTGTACATTATCTAAAATTTACGGTAATTTTGGTAGCAACAGTGGTAGTGGCAGTGGTGATAGCAGCAAATTTGTACTGATGCAAAGCACTGTGCTGAAAGGTGCTCTTCGGATCCAGGGCCTCAGGTGGAATTTTTGGAGAGTTAATAAGGATGTTCTCTCATTAGTAATAAGCTGGCTAAAGAAATAGTCAAAGCCCCAATGTAGCTCTGAGGCTTATGCTCTCATTCCTCTGGAAAACTGGCTCTATTCCCACAAAACCACATGATTCAGTGCTGAGAGATTGGTTTTGCAGTACTCTGTGATATCCATCTCTCCTGGAGTTCTCTCTACTTCCACCCATAAGCCCAGTTAAAGTGCTACTCATCTTCTGGAGTCCCCTTCATGTACGATGGGACTAATGGAGACAACACTGGGGTACTACAGTTGCCCTTTGGCATTAACTGGCATACTTCCTTGTCCAAGTAGGGTATCTGGCAGTATCTTCTTTAAATACATTATTATATTGACCTTAAATGCTTCAGAAATTGAATTCTGTTAGTTTTGTCATAGAAAGACAGAGGCTTTTTATTTGAAATGATGGTTAATTTTATGTATCAATTTTACTGGGCCACCAGGTACCCAGATACTTGATGAAACATTAACATTATTTTGGGTGTGTCTGTGAAGGTATTTTTGGATAGTATTAACAGTTGATTGAGCAGACTGAGTAGATTGCCCTCCCTAGCGTAGATGGCCCTCATCCAAAGAGTTCAAGGCTTGAACAGAATAAAAAGGCTGACCTTGAAGTAATAGGGAACTCCTCCTGCCTGATTGCCTTGAGCAAGGACACCAGTCTTTTCCTGCCTTCCGAATCAAGCTGCAACGTCAGTTCCTGTGTTTTGTGTTTCAAACCTTGTGTTTTGT
Organism: Spilogale gracilis; assembly: GCA_004023965.1. Classification (NCBI taxonomy): domain Eukaryota; kingdom Metazoa; phylum Chordata; class Mammalia; order Carnivora; family Mephitidae; genus Spilogale; species Spilogale gracilis. Next base: position 30,367 of record PITA01009615.1, on the reverse strand, counting down.
GTTTCAAACCTGTGGCTTTCAGACTGGAATTTAAACTCTCAGTTCTGCTGATTTTCAGACCTTCAGACTCAAACTGGGATGCCTAGCTTATCGACTGCTGATTCGATACTTCTCAGACTTGATAATCTTATGAGCCAATTCCTTACAATAAATCCTTTTCTACATATATATGCATCCTATTGGTTCTTTCCCTCTGGAGAACCCTAAGACGTCTGTTAAATTAAAAACAAAGCAAAGCAAAAAACATTTTTTTTTTCATTTTTCTATTTGAGTGTCTGTTTTTTATCCTAGTCTCAATTCAAAAAGGAAAGAAAGGAGAGGAGAAGAACCCTTCTTTTAAAAAATACAGCTCCTTCAAAATATCGGTAACAACTTAGTATCCTCAATGTGGTTGATAGTTGGAAAATAGACCACTACCCACACAGAAAATCACTAAAGAAATGGAGTTCTTGGGGCGCCTGTCTGGTTTAATCATGGAGCATGTGACTCTTGATCTTGGGGTTATAAATTCAAGCCCCACGTTAGGTGTGGAGATTACTTAAAAATAAATAAATCTCTTAAGAAAAGAAAGGAAATGGAGTTCTTAACTTAGCAGATGATACTCAATTTTTTTTTTATTTTGAGGATATCTTTATATTATTCTAATAAGATACAAAAATGAAAAAAAGACCACTTGGTATTAATATTTTTCTCAAATTTAACACCTGTAATATAATCTTATCTTGGATCTTTTCTGCTGGTCTCTTTACAGTTTCTGCTTAATAATGTCTTTCACTTCCTTTCTTAAATATGATGTTATTGCTATGCACGACAGAATATCTACCACAGTCCTGTGCACATCTCTACCCACCCATTCCACCTCCATCCCTCAGTAGTTGCATATTGAACATGAGAAAGTCATTCTTCCAGGGTTTGTAAAGCCCTTTGGGATTATTGAGTATGAATGGTGTTATATAAATGTCAGATTGTTTCATAACAGTTCTTAAAACAATGAGATAATGTCTGTTAAAGGATTTCAAGTTCCATGGAGAAATGCAAGGCATAAAACAAGACTTTTTTTTTTCTGTTGCATCCATATATTTTTGTTGTACAATTTAAAACATTACTGCATCCTTTAAAGATATAAATGCTAGGGTATGTCTGTGTGTATGTGCATGTGTGTGTGTATGTGTGTGCACGCACGTAAATGCACACTGCTGACTATATAGAACTAAATAACCAGATTCTGTTGCTTTGTTCTGTCATTTGGGTCTAATAAATTTTCACCATAAATACTGCCAGAATAAAATGAGAAATCTAAAACAATCTCTTTTTATGATTAAATATCATTTTTATCTCTGAATTTAAAGTTTTATATTTAAAATTTTTTTTCTTAATTTTTTAAGAAATTGCCTGGGGAAGGCAATCTACTCAGTCTTGACTTTTTCTTAAATATATAATGATTTACTGAGTTTAATAAAGGTTTCATTGAAGTCACTTATTTAAAATAATTCCCAAGTCTCTTTTTCTGAGCTTTAGGCCCACATTTCAACTCTTTTAAACACATTGACTTAAAACCAATATTGTCCAAAATTAAGTGTATGTTCTTCCCCATAAACATAAGTCCCAGACCTAATTTCCCTACTAGTACTATTAATGGCACCTCTGTCCTTTCAGTCAGCCAAGGTAAAGAAAAAATTCATATCATCTTTGGCTTCTTCTTCACTCACCCGTTAGCCCTACCCCCGTAGACATCCCTATACATTTGTACCTATCTTTTCATTTCCATTAGTTTATCCATTACTCTAGGTATGTCTCTCACTACCTCTTCCTAAAATACTGAAGTTAGTTCTTCGTTTTCCTTGTCTCTGATGTGTCCTTATTCCAGTTAGACCTAACACTTGTGAAGTTAATACACATTGATCTCGGTTTTAATCTTAGCTGCATCTCATATTAGTTTCCCTCAGGAAATTTACTTAAATTCTCTGAATCTCAGCTTCTGTATCTTTTTTTTTTTTTTAAGATTTTATTTATTTATTTGACAGAGAGAGATCACAAGTAGGCAGAGAGAGGAGGAAGCAGACTCCCCCACTGAGCAGAGCGCCCAATGCAGGCCTCGGACCCTGAGACCATGACCTGAGCCGAAGGCAGAGGCTTTAACCCTGAGCCACCCAGACACCCTCAGCTTCTATATCTTGAAAATAATTACTTACTGTGTTAATTCACTGTCTGGTTTAATCATGAGATAATTCAGTACGATGATGTCTTGATCTAGTCTGTACTTTATTGGTTTCATTATCCAAGAATTATTCAAGCTACTTTAGGGAGGGTTCTTGTAAACACAATGGAGTCCCATCAATACTCAAACACAGTAGCTAGAGTAGAGTGTGATCAGAAACTGAGGCTGTTCTCCTTTCAAAGCTATGTAATCTGCTTCTCCCTTTGTATCCCTGTTTTTCCTTCTCCTACAGCTATAACTGTAGCTATAGAGTTAAAGGCTCTTAAGTGGCCAGTCCTGAGTCACATGCCATTTCCCATCCTCTATACTCTTCTTTCTCTGTACAGTTTTTTTTATTCTCCTTTAGAATTCTGTGTTGCACATAGCCTCAAGTGACCATTCCAACTCTCCATATGCACATCCTTTTGTGAATCACCAACTGGTTCAGCCTCACCATATTTGTAAGAAAGGAATCTGATTGGCCCATCTCATATTTTGATTAGCTACACAAGTCACAGTCCTTTGTGAGCCATCCCCAACCCCAGCTTCTGAGGCTCACAGAGGGAACAGCAGTTGTGAACAAGAAAGATTCCATTAAAAGCAGGTATGGACAAGCTGGTAATGATTGGCATCTATAGAAATTTTATGTAAAGTTCTTAGCATAATGTTCAATGAGTAGTAATTATTATTTTTATATGCCAGAATAAACTAACCAAAGTCGAGCTCTGATTTTTTTTCTCCCTCTCCTTCTTTCTTAGACACACATAAACACATTATGTATGAAAACATAAAAAAAAATTTAAAAATTACTGTTATTTAAAACCTATGTGATCTTGGACAAATTACTTACTTTCTCTATCCTGCAGTTTCTTCATCCGTAAGATGGGAATGACATTTTTAATTAAGAATCTTATGGTTTTAGATAGTTAAGAAGGCTTATAATGAAAAATTTCTGGGGTGCCTTAGTGGCTCAGTCAGTTAAGCATCTGCCTTTGGCTCGTGTCATGGTCCTGGGATCCTTGTCAGCCTCCCTGATCAGTGGGGATCCTGCTTCTCCCTCTCCTTCTGCCTCTCCCTCCTCTGGTGCTTACTCTCTGTCTCTCTCACTCTCCCTCCCCTCCAATAAATAAATAAAATTTTTCTTTAAAAATTTCTTTTGGGACTATAGGTAGAACTAATTACAGGCACAGTTTATCAGAGGCTAAAACAATGTCAAGTGGGCCTAGATTTTCTCTTTATATAACCATCTTTTGTTTCTGTTTTCACCCCATCCCTAACGTCCATACCCTTATTGTGCTGTTCAGGCTTTCCCGATGGGTTTGAGTAATAATAACAGTAGCTCCTCACATCTTCCCAGATTCTAATCCAGTGGACAAAGATGCTTCCACTTGTCCCAGAAGTCTCAGTAAAAATTTCCTACCATGTCATTGTCACTGACACCATCATGTGCCCATCCCTGAGACAATTATTGTAGCTATAGAGTTAAAGGCTCTTAAGTGGCCAGTCCTGAGTCACATGCTATTTCCCAAGCCAGAGATAGAGTTGGAACCACTAGAACCACATGAACTCAGGAGTGCAGAGAGAACTATGTCCAACACAATGGTAACACCAACTTAACGTGATTGTCCAGATGATTAAGTTAGATATAGTAAGCAAAAACCCTTGATCTATGCTAATCCTATTCTCTAGCAAACTATATACAGAATCCTCAAGATCTGCAATACTACAGATTTTAAGTCCTTTCTTCCATTACTTCCTTAGATGTATTCCTTATTTTCCCCAAAATGCCTTCATGCATCATTGACTACACCCTACTCTTTCTGGTGTGTCATGTTGCTTGTGCAATCCCATTGACTTGAACACCTTCCACCATTTTAATCTATAGAATTTTTGTCCTTTGTGTCCTATCTCAAACACTCCACATCCTATAAACCTTTTCGAAACTCCCTTAGACTCTGTTCAAAATCCCACAAGAAATAAGTTATTGATTTCCTTTGACAGATGACTCCCCAATATACATTTCCAGCTCCAAGCCTCAGATATATTTCAAAACACATTTACCTGGATATCTCAGTAAATTTCTTATGTTATTTACCATATTCTTCTTTATATTAACCCTGTCATTCTATATCATAAATTCTGAAGGTTCACAGTAAGTATTTCTCTCACTAAATTAAATAAAATTTTAACTAATATACATACTTTTCTTTTGTTTTTAAAGATTTAATTTTTTTATTTATTTGACAGAGAGATACAGTAAGAAAGGGAACACAGGCAGGGAGAGAGGGAGAAGCAGGTTCCCCGCGAGGCAGGGAGCCCAGTGCAGTACTCTATCCCAGGAGCCCAGTGCAGTACTCGATCCCAGGACCCTGGTATCATGACCTGAGCCAAAGGCAGATGCTTAATGACTGAGCCACCCAGGTACCCCTTAATATACATACTTTATAAAACTTTAAACCATTTATTTTACTTAAAACAAGCTTCTAACCTCAACAAGGAATTTTATACTCGTGATTCTAGTATATCTTAGATATTTAGCAAAGATCTAGTAAACCAATGTATAGTTAGTTCCTAATAATTCACAATGCTGACATCACTTATGCTATAAAAAACCTATTTTCCCAGGCTTGTGTTTTCCTTATATGCATTAGGATTCCATATTTGATTTTCTGTTCAATAATCCATATTTATTGAGTACCATTACATTCTAAGCCTTATTCAAGACACTAAGGATGAAACAGAATAAATTGATGAAATGTCTGTTCTCATGGGCCTTACATTCCAGGTCGGAGTTGGGAATGGGGTGAGTAGTGATGGGCAGTAAAGAAAAGAAATACAAATACTATGTTAGATGATGCCAGTTCTGCCAGTTTTAAGTTGATAGAAAGGTTGTTTTAATATCTCTGTTTCAAGATTAGTGTTGGAAAGGAATTTACTATAGGACAGACTTCAAATAAAGGGAGGAAAAGAATATATTATACTACTCCCCGCCCAGAGCTATACCAGAGATTGCCTTTTCAGCTTCTTTGACTTTGTTGCTTTTTAATCTGTATCTAAGCTGGGATTAGCTGCCATTTTATATTATGAGCAGTCAGCTGACTTTGGTCTAAAAATCAAGAGGCATTCCAAAAAACTGTTCTTCCAAAAAATGGTGGTTTTACTATGTAATAACAATGTTTGTTCATTTGGTTAAGTATTTATAATGGCAAATAGAATTCTTTAGATATTTAATATTATTACTAGTTTAAAAAATGTGTAAGTAAAATGTGTGTATATAATTACAAATATGTGTATTTCTAGGAGATCTTTTTTTTTAAGATTTTATTTATTTAACAGAGAGAGATCTCAAATAGGCAGAGAGGCAGGCAGAGAAAGAGGAGAAAGCAGGCTCCCTGCTGAGCAGAGAGCCCAATGTGGGATGTGATCCCAGGACCCTGAGATCATGACCTGAGCCGAAGGCTTAACCCTCTGAGCCACCCAGGCGCCCCAAATATGTGTATTTCTAATTCAGATTTAGCAGGTGCAATATTTTTTAAAATTCAACTCTTGAACTGATACACTGTTTGTAACTTTATAGGATAGCTTAAAATTTTTAGTTCAATAATGAAAGGATGGCAAGAGTTGCAGAACAGTTACATAATTTCACAAAGCTGAAGAAATTCCAATACAGAGATTGTTGTGTTTATATTGCTCATTCTGTACTGTGTTCTCCACATGGCCTCTCTGTGCCCAGCATTTTCCACCGTCTTCATATCTCCAGTGCCATAACCCTGCGTCTCTGCCCCAACCTTATACAGATTACCTCACATCTTTACTCTTTTGAAAAGACCATCTATATAAGCTTCTCTCCACCACAGAATTTCTGTTTTCCCACACATTTCTCCAGCCTATCTTTTCTCTCAGGACAAAGTGACCCTGGTTCTTTTCAAGACTAACCAGCACCACACTCCTTCCAACAGTCTTCAGAAACTTCTCCTTCTCCTTGTCCTTTTGCAGAAGTCTCTCCATGTCCACTGACTTTACCCCCTTCTGTCTCAATGTATTCATTTTGTGCCCAACCTCAAGATACAGTTTCAACCTTGTTTCTTCTGTGTGCTCCCTGACATACCCTGCTTCCACTGTTAACCAGTTTCTGAGGAGAGTAGTCTGAAACCCCTGCCCCTCCTCCTTCACAGCTATTATAATGTGAGAAAAAATAAAATACAAGACACACACACAAGTGCACACACACACTTTCTTACTTTTACAAAAAGAAACATAGAAGGATAAGCAAAACAAAACAAAACCAATGAGATTGTTTATTTGTAAGAAATGGAAGAATGAGAATGTGTAGAAGAGATGGGGAGGAAGGGACACTTCTGAGTTTATCTTTTGGTGTACTTTGCTTTAGGAAATGTATTCATGTTCTATGTATTTATAAATTAAATTAAATGAATAGCATTAAGGAAAAAAAAACAAACAGTGTGAGCAGAAACAAATAACTATTATTTCTAATCAGTAACATTACATTGATGAGTACACATAATTACACATTGTGAAGAAAGAGAAAATTAATTCAAACTTTAAACATAATTTTTGATTATATTATCTTTGGTCTTGAATAGGGGAGAAGAATAGTAAACAAAACTTGAACTTTTTCTAGTAGATTTTGTTTTTGTATGATTATGGACATACTAATTATAATACTCTTTGATGTGTATCATAAGATTTAATAAATGAATACATATGTTGATGTTGTAGGAGCAGTACATATATATTGCTATTCTTATAGAAGAAAGGACATAAATATGAAATGAGGGAAGACAAGAAAAAATTGGGGGATGGATATAATTTGTATGGACTCATGGTATTTTATACTTGTGTGTGTGTGTAATAAATTAATAATCAGTAACAAAGAGCACACCTGGCATACTGGTTTCTGATACCATTTCCCATTAAAAGGAGCCAGGGCTCTTTGGAGAAATGGTTGTTCACAAGACTGGAATACCTGTTATACAAGAAAGTAGAAAGTGCTCAGAAAAATGATGATAGCATGTCAAGATGTCATAGTAGGCATCTTGAAAGGTCTTCCCCCTGACTCCCAGACCAAATCTGGGATAATCTGCACTTCAAATAACTGAGGCCATATAACCCAAAAATACAAAGATAAACAACCCAATTTAAAAATGGGCAAAGCATCTGAATAGACAGGCAAAGAAAAATATACAAACAGCCAATAAGCACATGAAAAATGCTCAACATCATTAGCTACCAGGAAAATGCAAATCAAAACCACAATGAGATACTATTTTACCCCCATTAGAATAGCTATAATATAAAAGAAACAAACAAACTAACAAATGTTGGCAAAGATGTGGAGAAACTGGAACCCTCACACATTGCTGGTGGGATTATAAAAGGGCGTAGCCACTTTTGGAAAAATTTAACAGTTCTCAGAAAGTTAGACAATGAATTACCACATGATGCAGAAATTCCATTCCTAGGTATATACCTAACAGAATTAAAAACAAGTGCTCAAACAAAAACTTGTACACAAATGTTCACAGCAGCATTATTCATAATGCCCAAAAAGTGGAAACAAGACAACCTAACAAAATGTGGTAGAGCCATATAATGAAATATAATTTAGCCATGAAAAGGGATAAAGTATCGATTCATGCTGCAACATATGTGAACCTTGGAAATACTATGATAAGTGAAAGAAGCCAATCACAAAAAGCCACATGTTGTATGACTTTTTGTGGACTATCCCAAATAGGCAAATCTGTAGAAACCGAAACAAGATTAGTGGTTGGCAGGGGTTGCAGGGAGGTGAAAATTCTGCCTGCTAAGAGTGTTTCTGTTAATAAGATAAGGGGTTTCCTTTTGGAGCAATGGAAATATTCTGAATGCTGGTGATTGTATAACACCGTGAGTATACTAAAAACTACTAAAAATGCAACTTAAAATGTTGAATTATCTTATATGACTTTTATCTCAATAAAAAATCCAAAAAATAATAACTGAGGACAATAATGAACTTTAAGCCATTGGGGGAAAAATAGGCATCCATGACTTCATAATACTATAAATGAATGAGTGAATACTTAGAAGAAAAGGTATGTCTCCTCCTTATGTAAGATGCCAACCAGTAAATGTGAAGGGTGTGGTAGAGTTGGAAAATTACTATTTTTATAGTAAAGCCTGGTTTTGCCAAAAATCGTCAATGGATACTAATCTAGGAGGAACATTTGATGAAGACCAGTATATTTGCATGATCTTTAATCTCCCTGATTGCTTATTAGATGCAACATAAAACACATAAGAGAAACCAGATAACAAGTTGACTATCTGATCAGAATTAATATCAGTGGGATACCTGGGTAGCTCAGTCCTTTAAATTTCTGCCTTTGGCTCAGGTCATGGTCCTTGGTCCTGGGATCAAGTCCCACATCAGGCTCCCTGCTCAGCGGGGAGTCTGCTTCTCCCCGCCCTCTGGCCCTCTACCTGCTTTTGCTCAATCTCTCTCTTAAATAAGTAAAATCTTTAAAAAAATAATAATAATAACTTCAGCAACAAGGGGCAACATATATCTTCTAATGATACCCTGAGAAGAACACAAAATCAGGCAGCATTCTACGGTCTTCTGGCTAGGAATACATAATCCTCATTCTAACTGAAAGGAGCATCCGACAAACCTAAAGTGTTTCTTAGATAAACAACTGCCCTGTGTTCTTAAAAAATGTCCATGTTACGAAATTCAAAGAAAGGCTAAGGAGACTGAAAGAGACATCAAAACTAAACACAGTACCTAATCCTGTACTGGATTCTGAAACAAAGGGAAAAATAATGCTAAACAGGACATTGTTGGGCACTTGACCAAATTGGAATAGAGGTGGTATATTAAAGTATTGCATCAATATTATATTTTTGGATTTGATAACCAAACTATAGTTACATTAAGAGATTATCTTTGGGGGTGCCTGGGTGGCTCAGTCATTAAGTGGGTGCCTTCGGCTCAGGTCATGTTCCTAGAGTTCTGGGATCGAGCCCCGCATCGGGCTCCCTGCTCGACAGGAGGCCTGCTTCTCCCTCTCTCACTCCCCCTGCTTGTGTTCCCTCTCTAGTTGTGTTTCTCTCTGTCAAATAAATAAATAAATAAAATCTGAGAGAGAGAATGAGAGAGAGATTATCTTTGTTCTTATGAATTACAAATGAAGGACTGAGGAGTGAAGGGCCATGATGGATGGCAAACTATTTTCAAGTTGAAAAAAATATATATGCAAAGTGAGAAAAAAAATACAACCTGTGGTAAAATGTTAAAAATTGGTGATCTTGCAGAAAAAAATATATGAGTTTTCATATTACTCCATATTACATTTAACTTTTCTATAAGTTTAAAATTATTTTAAAATTAAAAATAAACATTAAAATGTGATTTTAAAAAATATATCGAATTGGTGGACGGTCATTTTTTCTTTTACTTTTGCCTTTACCTTACAAAGTATTTTAAACACACAGAAAAGTACAGGGATTTAACCTGGTTTTCTACCCAAATAATATTTTAAAATTTTGTTTTAGTTTTTTTTTAATATAAACTTTACAGATACTGTTTAAGTCTACTGTATACTCTTCAGTTTCATTTCTCTCCCCGAAAAAGTACCCACTACCCAGAAGTGAATGTGTTTCCTTCCTGTGCATGTTTTTAACCTTTTACTATATGGGTTTGTATGTAGCTGTTAAAGGTAATAATATTGTTGAGTATGCCACTTTATGTAAGTGGAATCAAATGGTATGTGTTTGAACACACCTTGTTTTTTTTACTTAACATTATGCTATCCACACTTATCCATGTTTTTAAATGTAGCACGTTTATAAATTTTAAATGAGAGAGTCGCTGAATGCTTATGCCAGTCTATTTTTCTCCTGTTCATGGACTTTGAGGTTTTTCCCATGTATTTTCTACTTTAAACATTTTGCAGAAAGCATCCTTATACATTTCTCCTGGGCATATAAACAAGAATTTTTCTAGGGTATGTCTTGAAATGGAATTGCTGGGTCTGGGTTGTCATTATCATCATAATTGTAATAGCAGATGTTTAACAATGCTGTGTGCCAAGAACTGCTCTAAGTATCTCACATGTATTTATTTAATCCTCAAAACAATAGCTAGACTCTATTATTACCCACTTTTTACAGATAAAGAAACTGAATTATAGTGGTTAAATAAATTGTCCAAAATCCTGTAGGTAGGAAGCATCAGAGCCCTGATTGAACTGATATATGTTCTTAGCAAATACACTATACACGAACCATGTTCTGTGGAGTGTGCAAACCTCTGGCTCCTCTAGATATTGCCATTTCTTCCAGAGTGGTTTTACCAAGTCATACTCTTGACAGCTAACAGAACTGTTTTTTAGTTATACTCTTGAGAGCTAATAGAAATGTTTTTTAAAGTTCTTAATTTGTAAAATTAAAAAAGCAACTCATCCATTAAGTTTGCTTGGAATGTTTACGGATCTTTAAAATCTGCAAGTCTGAAAACCACTTCCTTACATGACACTGTTTACAGGAACATGCTTTATAGAATCATAAGGCTGGAATCACGGCTTCCTTACTTGACACTGTTTAGAAGAACATGCTTTTATAGGATTATTAGGCTGGGATCCTTGGCCTTTAAAAGGCCCAGCTATAGGAAAGTTCCTTGAATTTATCTGGATCCAAACTGTTCTATCAGCCATCCAGGCTTGAAATCTCATTAACCTTTAATTGCTCTCATCTTTTCCTCACCTCTTCCCTTGTTCTTATCCTTGGTTCCTTACCCTGACTCTGTGTCAAATTCAGCAAATCGATAACTCTTAGGCACTCACCCATTGTGGAATCTCTCATCTGTCTTCTAGTCCTATAGGCTAGTTCAAGTTCTTAATACATCTTTCTTGGCACTATTATAAAAAACTTAAACTGGCCTTTTCCTCTAGAATCTCCTTAGAAAATAAAGTTTTAAAAAAGTCATCTACTTCTGTTCTCCATAATCTTGCTTTCAAGTGGTTTATCATTTTATCCCCTATTACAGGTCTCCATCTATCTGTAGAACACAAATAGCTCTGGAGTGGAGCTGAGTAATTTGCATTTCTATCAAGTTTTCAAGTAAAGTTGATGGTGCACGTCCAGTCTGGGTACCACACTCAGAATTACTGCTCTAGCTGATCTGTAGGACCTGGCATCAGGTCTTATAAATGAGCTTTTCACTGGATATATGTTGACCTTTGAACAAACCGTTGACCAGGTCCACTTATACGTGGATATTTTTACAGTACATTATTGTAAATGCAGTTCTTCCTTATGATTTTCTTAACATTTTCTTTTCTTTAGCTTACTTTATTGTAATAATACAGCATATAATCCATATAATGTATAAATTATGTATTAATAAACTGTTTATATTATCTGTCAAGGCTTTCGGTCAGCAGTATGCTATTAGTAGTTAAGTTTTGGGGGAGTCAAAAATTACATGCAGATTTCTGACTGCCCTGGGGCTCTGCCCGCTAATGCCCAAATTGTTCAAGGGTCACCTGTATATTGAATAGTATTAAATCTTTTTTAAAGCCTAGAAAAAGTGATTTTTGATTAATCAGAGGAGATGATTATTTTTTAAAAAGTTTCAAAGTTAGAAAAAAGTTACAAGAACAATATGATGACCCTTATATGTTTTTACTTCAGCTCACTAGTGGTTTATATTTCGTTACATTTGCATGTGCTCTGTGTATGTATATATGTTTGTATATATACGTAATTTTTAAAAAGATTTTATTAATTTAATTGAGAGATAGAGTGAGTGAGAGCATGAGAGGGGAGAAGGTCAGAGGGAGAAGCAGACTCCCCATGGAGCTGGGAGCCTGATGTTGGACTTGATCTAGGGACTCCAGGACCATGACCTGAGCTGCAGGCAGTGGCTTAACCTAACCACGGAGCCACCCAGGCACCCCATAATTTTTTTTCTTAAACAGTTTGCACCTTAGTGCATCTTTCCTCTAAATACCTAAGCATATATTTCTTAAAAAGAAGGACTTTCTCTTACATAACCAATATAATTATCAAGATCAAGAACTTTAACATTGATATAATACTACTGTCTAGTTCACAGTCAAAATTCATATTCTGTTGTTTTTTTAAAAATGTCCTTTGGACCCATTTAGGTTTTTTTTCCCTAGTCCAGAAACCAATCTAAAATCATGTAACAAATTTAGTTATAAGGAGATATTTTGAGATTGTGTAAATATGTCATATCTCATCGAACTTTTACCCATTAGTTTTAGCATTCACTGATGATTTTCTAACTCCATCATTCCTTTTATATTTATAGCACTCCATTATAAAGAAGATCTTCCCTTCTCTATTTACTTAAGTATATCAGTCTGAATTCATGGAATCTTATTTCATAAGTTACATATAGTCTGTTTTTATCATTATTTATTTTGGTGCTCAAAATAAATATTTTTTATTTGGCCAGTGGGAGCCCCTTCAGGGTGGTTCCTGTGTTCTTTTGATATTTTTCCATTATTATTTGCATGCTTCCTTATTTTCTGATTTAACTAGATGTTCTATGCTTATACTTTCCTTATCCATGCCCTGGAATCACCCTTTTTTCTAAGGAGCTATTTTCTTTTAGTGGAGAATAGTATTTAGGAATCAATATGTGGACGTTAGGTGTGCTCATTCCTATTGCTTTGAGGCCTTTTCAGCCAACAGAGCAGGGAGAAATAATGATAGAGTAATTATAGTCCCCACACCAGGGTACATTCTAGTCTTTCCCTCCTTCCATAATTGCAACCAATACCAAGAATCCTTGTTCCTTTGCTATTTTTTTATTCAGGCAAATACATTATTTAAAAATTAACACATATATAGGGGATGGCTCAGTCAATTAAGCATCTGACTCTTAATTTCAGCTCAGGTCATGAGCCCTGACTGAGTCAAGGCTTAAGATTCTCTCTCTCTCCCCCCTCTCCCTTTATCCCTTCCCCCACCCCTGCACACACTTCCCCTCTCCCTTAAAAAGAAAAAAAAAAAAAACCCACATTTATTGCAGAATATTTTTATCAGTTAAACTGCTAAATGCAAAAATCTTACATCTGTGAGACATTTTAGCCCCTCTGCTGCACTATCAGGAGTATGATTTTACAGAATCCTACCTCAGACAGATGAAGGCTTCATCATTATTCACTCTGATATGAAAGGCAGGCAATCTTGAGCAAGTCAATTCTGAGCTGTTTCCTTATCTATAAGATGTTAATAATAATAAAGTAAATTTGTTATAAGATATTAAATATATGTCACCAAAGACTTCTTAGCATAGCAAGCATTCAGCAGATTGTAACTGTTTTGCAGATTATCAAAGCAGTCTCATGTGTAGACAAATAGTTTATTGGTATCATGGTGAGTATATTATACTAAATTAAAGCACTTGTTATTGTTCTTATTGTCTTAATTCTAGTATAGTTAACATACAGTGTTATATTTAAGGTGTACAACATAGTGATTCAACAATTCTATACATTACTCAGTACTCATTCAGGACAAGTATACTCTTATTCCCCTTCACCTATTTCACTCAACCTGCCCCATCCATCTCCCATCTAGTAACAACCAGTTTGTTCTCTAAAGTTAAAAGTGCTTTTTGGTTTGTCTCTTTTTATCTTCATTCATTTCTTAAATTTCACATATAAATGAAATCAGTCTTTCTCTAATTTATTTCACTTTGTATTATATACTCTCTAGATCCATCCCTGTTTTTACAAATGGCAAGATTTCATTTTTTGTGGCTGAGTAATATTCCATTATGTATGCATATCACATATTCTTTTCATCCATACATCTATCTATAGATCCTTGGATTGCTTCCATAATTTGGCTATTGTAAATAATGCTGCCACAAACATAGGGATGCATGTATCTTTTCAAATTCGTATTTTCAGGAGCACCCAGGTGGCTTAGTTGGTTAACCCTCTGCTTCGGCTCAGGTCATGATCTCAGGTTCCTGGGATTGAATCCCACATTGAGTTCCCTGTTCAGGGAGAAGTCTGCTTATCTCTCTCCCTTTCCCTCTCCTCTTTCTCTAATAAATAAATAAAATCTTTAAAAATCGTATTTTCATATTATTTGGGTAAATAGCCAGTGGTGGAATTACTGGATCATAGGGTAGTTCTACTGTTAATTTTCTGAGTTAACTCCATACTTTTTTCCACAGTGGCTGTACCAGTTTGCATTCCCAAAAACAGTGCAGTAGAGTTCTTTTTTCTCCACATCCTCACCAACACTTGTTTCTTGTGTTTCTGATTTTAGCCATCCTGACAGGTGTGAGGTGATATCTCACTGTGGTTTTGATGTGTATTTCCCTGATGGTGAGCATTGTTGAGCATCTTTTCATGTGTCTGTTGACCATCTACATGCCTTCTTTGAAAAAATGTCTTTTCACATCTCCTGCTCTTTTTAAATTGGATTATTTGTTTTTTGTGGTGTTAAGTTATACAAGTTCCTTCTATATTTTGGATTCTAACCCTTTATCACATATTTATTTGCAAATATCTTCTCCCATTCAGTGGGTTGACTTTTAGTTTTGTTGATTGTTTCCTTTGCTTTGTAGAAGCTTTTTATTGTGGTGTAGTCCCAGTAGTTTCATTTTGTTTCCCTTGCATCAGAAGACATATCTAGAAAAATGTTGCAAAGAACAATGTCAAAGAAATTACTGCCTGTGCTCTCTTCTAGTATTTTTATGGTTTCAGGTCTCACATTAAGTCATTAATCTATTTGGAGTTAATTTTTCTGTGTGTGTAAGAAAGTGGTCCAGTTTCATTCTTTTGCATGTAGCTGTCCAATTTTCCCAACACCATTTGGTAAAAAGACTCTCTTATTCCCATTGCTCATTCTTGCTTCCATTGTCAAAGATTAATTGGCCATATAATCATAGGCTTATTCTGGGGCTTTTTACTCTGTTGCATTGATCTGTGTGTCCGTTTTTGTGCTGATACCATACTGTTTTGAAACTACAGCTTAGTAATGTATCTTGAAATCTGGGATTGTGATACCTCTAGTTTCATTCTTTTTCAAGATCACTTTAGCTATTCAGGATCTTTTGGGGTTCCATGCAAATTTTATAATTATTTGTTCTAGTTCTGTTAGATTAAAGCATTTTTAAGGGCAGGAGGTATTATAAATTATACTAGTAAAGAAAAAAAATTTACAGCAGATCTTTTAAAAAAAAAACAATGTAATTATATATTATGTATATGTATCCATAAAAGCACCTTATATTATATAAAATATATACATAATATATTTAAGGCAAAGTTAAGACTCTTAAGTTGTCTAAGAATCACAGTTTTATATACCCCACAAGATTGATGAATACATGTGTTATTTGCTGTCAGAATGTGCTTGGTCAGACTGTTTTTAGCTTTTATGCTTACAACAAGTAAGGAAAACATTGGCTTTCCAGTCAACCAAATATTTGTTTTGCTGCTACTTACTTGTTACTGTAGACTAAATATTTTTTTTTGCCTTCAGCAGCATAAATATGGTTTTGCTCCAGCTTGTGGACACTTCAGCATTAATTTTATTCCTTTGCATATAATGCCACATGTGTGCTCCTCTAATAAAATTTAAGTACTTTATTTTCTGTCATATGGTGGAGGGGCTCATTATACTCAGGTATACAAAAATGATTCCAGAAGAAAAAGATAATGGTATCTGCTAAAATGAAAGAGGGAAAGAGAATGCTGGCATGGGACATAGAAATATAATTCTTCTAAAGAAGAAAGCAGACATCAAAACTCTTAAATGTTTAAAACAGGGCATCCTGTATGCTTTTCAATAAAAACTGGTGATAGCTGTGGTAAAATATTTCATCAGTATGATTGTACTCCTAGGTCAAAAAAAGATGAAGACAAGGGGGAAAAAATGAAGTTAATGAATAAAACAAATGTTACCCTAGGTCATGGCCCTTGTGTCTTGCCAAGGAGAGATATAAGGATTATATGATATATATTTATTTTTATAAAGGAATTCAAGAAATTATCAGAAAATGCTGATAAGGACAAAATATTTTATAATGAGCATCCAAACAGTAGCAAGCTGATTTTCATAGTCTGGGAAGGTCACTGCATTTCAGAGTCAAAGTCAGCTAAACCTGCTTCTACTTTTTAACACCCTTGACTTACCCTGTCTTACCACTTAGAGCATAGGAATATAATTATCTCTTTATTTCCAGTTGTACATCAATATACCATGAATTTCTGAAAAACATCCATCTTGATCATAGTTCATTTATTTAACAAATACTTATTGAGTGTATACTATGTGTCAGGTACTTTTTTGGTACTTTGGAATCACCAGTAACAAAGACCTCTGGCATCCTTTGCAATGTATATGCATATCAGATCTTTACCACATAAACTTTAAATATCTTAAAATTTTATTTGTTAGTCATACCTCAGATTGAAAGAAAACAAAGGCCTCTGCCTTAATGGACCTTATATTCTACTCATATTTGCAACGTTATTGACATACATTATAGATTTCCCCTCAATGCCATAATAAGATGTCTGTACAACTCGAAGCATAATGTCTTCATAGAATAGCATCCAAAGCAAAAGAAAATGTAGATGCAAGAACCTTTCTCTTTCTGGACCCTTTTCTTTGTGGAAAAGAAAAATCTTTCCCAGAACCCCCACCAGACTTCTCTTTGCATGTCACTGGCCAAAAGTGGATCTACTGAGAGTGAACATGTGATGTGGACCATTCAATGGCAAAGTGGAGAGGGATTTCTCAACTATAAGCAAGCAAAGGAAAACTTCTTTCACCACAACTACCAACTCACCCGCATCGTGGGCCATCTGTTTGCCCGCCCTCCTGTAACTATGGATGAGCTATTCATACTCTGAGGCCAACTCCCTGGCTTGTGCAATAGATCTTGCTGCCTTTCACCTACTTGCACACAACACTCCAACATTTCTCTTCTTTCCTTCCTGAATCATTAAACTTCCCTCTTTACTCGATCATTTACCATCAGCATGAAAACATGCTGTATTTTCTCCACTAAAAAAAAAAAAAAAAAAAAAGTTTCCTGTCCCCAAATCCCCCCTCAGCTACTGCCCTTTAGCTCTGTCCCTATCCATTA
>PITA01009615.1:0-12916 GCA_004023965.1 Spilogale gracilis | reverse complement strand
GCCTTCTTAAATGATTTATTACTAGCATTGTGCACTGTTGCTACTCCCTCTTCTTTGAATCATGCTTTTACTTGACCTCTCTTTTCTTCTCCTACTACACTCACTTCTTTATTGGTGTGTTTTAACCTTATGGATTTAAATATCATCTATATGCTTATAAATTCCAAAGTGTTTAATAGACATCTTAAACTTAACATGTCCCAAATTGAACTACTGATCTTATCTTCCAAACCTGCTCCTCCTGAAATCTTCCTAATCTCAGTTAATCTTTGAGTCACCCTTGACTTCTTTTTTTTCTTTTATAGCACTCATCCAACTGATCAACAAATCTAGGATATATAACCAGCCACTTCTACTGATACTGCTCTGGTGGGAGCCATAACCATTTCTCACATAGATTAGTGCATTTGTCTAATGACTGGTCTCTCTTTCTACCAGGGGCCTCTGAAAGTCTTCTCAATATAGTAGCCAGGGTGGTCCCTTAAAAACCTAAGTCAGATCGTGTCACACTTCTTTCTTTAACTCACCAACGGGTTTCTTAAAAGCTAAAGCCCCTATGTTTGTCTGCAAGGGTTTACATAATCTATGCCCCACCTCCTTTTTACCTCTGGTCTCAGCTCCTTTTACTTCTGTCTCCTTCATTCTGTTCTAGGCAGAGCAACTTCTTCTCTGAGTACATTTGGCATGCTCCCTGCCTCAGGAACATTGCACATGCTGTTACCCTGTCTGGACTGCAGTTCCTTCAAATAATCACATAACACATTCCCTCACATCTCACGTCTTTTTCTCAGTGAAGCCTTCTCTGACCACTTTCACCGGACACTCCCTGAACTGCCCTTCCTTATTTCATTGTTCTCTGTATTATATTATTACCATCTCATATATTGTGTGTTTTACTTATTTACTGTTTTCTGTCTGTTTTCCTAAGAAAACACCTAGAACAATATTTGGCATGTAGTAGGCATTCAAAAAAATATTGGAGAAGGGATGAGTGAAATCAAAGATGAAAGATGAACTGAATGGCTTCAGTCATGATTTGTACCCTGATACTGAGCATTCTGTTGCTTAAACCAAATCTGGATTTTGTTAACAAAAAAAAGAAGGTAGAAGAATTATTGCTTACTGTCAACTGTGTCTTTAACACAAGTCCATATTTGTGAGTAACTTTATACCCTTTTATTTTTCTCCCCCTCCCTCATTTGTCCCTTACAAGAACCCATGAGGAAAGTAGGACAGGTAGTATTTTTCACAAAAAAATTGTGGCTCAGATAATTAATATTTCCCCAAGAGCATCAGCGTAGCTGTTAGGACATAAATTGCCTGATGGTAACTGTAATCCTCTTCCCAGAATGGTAACAGTCAATAGCTAGTACAGCATTTTGTGGAATACTGTATAATCTTTCATGTCAGCCTAGAGAGCCTTTACCTCCATAAAAGTGATTATGAATGTGCCTTTTTTTTTTGCCTGTCATCTCAAAATGAAAAAAAAAAAAAACAATACACTGCATATTTAACAGAAGGTTTTATTCTTTCCTATATCTTGGATTAAAGTACTTTTGTAATAGATAAACCAGCTACTGATATTTTATTACTGTTATGTACTTTTTAACAAGATGGATTATATCAGAATATGTTGCTTTGCTATCAGATTCCTCCATATTTTGCCCACATCATTCCCCTCTCCTCTTTACTGACAGTCATCTCTCATAGCAACCAATTAAGCCAGAACTACAGTCAGAATATTCCAAATGCTAAATAAAGTAGTTATTTTTAATCAGTTAAGTAACATGAGCACACATGATTGTCATCTATTTTGTTAGGTGTAGAGAAAAAGAAACTTATAAACTCTTTTACCTAAAAGGAATTATTTAAGGTATTTAAATATGCTGAGATACTAATATACTAGCTATGTCTATATACATAGACATAGACTATAAATGTGTACACATTATATAATGCATATAATAAATGCATATTCTGAATATCTAACACTGAAATTAACCTGAATGTGATTTATTCCCTCTTTGACATCTCAAAATACAGTTCTGGATTTTGTGGCTCCTTTTGTTGAATGTCAAGGTTATTATTTATCATTGTATTATGGATAGACAGATGTTCAGGTTCACAAAACTTGTGGAGAATAGAATGAAGGACATTCAAGTTCCCTACTCAGTGAAGAAGACACAGTGGCTGCCCCTGGTTCTAACATGAAGTTAGAGGATGGAGCAGAAGCAAGCACTTGAGCTATATTGGTCTGGGACTTGACAATGAATACATCTATGCTAAGTTTAAGAAAGATGTTTATTAATGAAACTGGTACTTCCATTTGCCCTTATTAGCTTTTACAGTTATAAAAGTTAACTGTCTCAAGTTCTCCTTCTTTCCTGTAATCAGACAAGCAATTTCTTTTCTATCAGATTTCTATATGGACATCACAGGTTGTCTTTAGTTTTTGGTTGGCAGGGTAAGAAGTCAGGCCTCTCAGCTGACTAGGACTTAACATTCTTGTTTCTGCTATTCCTCTCATGCTGAATCTCTTGATGTAAAAGGACCAAGCATAAGCTTACATCAAGTAGAACTCAGCTTAGTTGCTAGCATGCATATCTATGTGGCCACTTATTATTTCCTTTAGGTTTATATTTTTCATCTCATTGTTTGAATACCTTCTTTTCTACATCAGCCACTTATTTTACTTTCTTTGATCCTTTGTTTTCTAAAAACTAAAAACATTTCTTTTATCAGCAACTTGTGATAGTTACATGCCAACCAGGTTTCTATATATCATCTTATTGCTACTTCCTAAAAAGGAAACATTCCCTCCAGCCAGCAACGGTTCCACCTTGTTCCTCCTCAGTAGAGCTGGCAGCAGTTCAAGTTCTGTCAACACTATTCCATCAGATAAAGCTGTTGGTAACAGAAAGGATGAGAGGGGGTAATGTGCATGCACACGATTGAAGCACCAATGAGCAAGCTAACAGCTTTCTTACTCCTTCCATGTCAGCCTACATGCATGTGCCTTGCTTGAAGTCAGTGCTGATAGTGACACCTGTTCAGGTATATATCAGCATCTGTCTGATAATAATTTAATCATTTGGGTAAGAGCTCGTATTTTCTGGTTTTCATTGACAAAATGGGTAGTAAGTAAGCATATGTATAAGATCTTTATGTAAACATCATTTTTAATAAGCTAAAAGCCTCATCAGAATATAAGCAGTATGCCTGCAATCTGTTATTTGTATTGTTTCACTAGTTATTTACAGAACTAGATAAGCTTAACTTTTAGAAAATGTTAACAGTATGGAAAGTTTCAGTTCATTTAGCATAATGATGACCTTCTAAAAAGCAAGAAAACAAGTGTCAGACAGAAATATTCCCTATGGGCTTCCTCTCTTTGTGGAAAGAAAACTGGAATTACATGTAAAGTTCTCTTGAATAGAGCATTATAAAACATATCACTATGATTGCTGAGTCTCGCCCCCAGTTTCAGATTCAGTAGGTATAGGATGGAGTCCAATAATTTGCATTTCTAATAAGCTCCCAGGTGATGCTGATGGTTCAGGGACCTTGAGAACCACTCCTCCACCCAACATTAGGGGAGTGGCTTTCAAACATCAGAATCAACTATAAAAACAAAACAATAACAAAAATATCACTGTGTCCCGAGGGATAACGCTCATTCTAAACACTACCAGTCAACTATGTTGAATTACATTTTGTGTGATATAATCAGTTTAGTTGTGTCAAATCAGAGAAGATTTAGTCAAAATCTTACATCTCTGAATTCTCTCCAGTTAGTATGATCCTTGCCAGTTCTGCTAAGGGCACAGTTTCCAGGCAGTTGCACCATCTTATTACTTGTGTCACCTTGCTGTTCTTCTCTGAGTCGCTCAGAATCCCTTTATCTGTTAGTTTAGGCTATAGGTTAGAGGTTAAAGCAGGGTTTTTCAAATTGTAGCCAGTAATTCACTGATGAATCATAGAAATCAGTAGCTTATCTTAATCTACATTTTTAAATTTAATTAAATGGCATAGACCAGAAAGCATAAGAATGTATCATATGTAGTTACATTAAATATTCTTTTATGAAATTTTGAAAATTTTTTTCTTTACATTTTGTTGAACAATATAAAATTGCCATTTTTGTAGGTAAACGAAACAATGTCAGTAATTTCATATGGTTTAATGTTACATACAGTTTTATATGCTAGATATATATCAAACATATATGTGTGTAGACTTAATATGAAAAAATATTTCCTGTGATACCTCACAGTACAAAGAGTTAAAAAAAAAACCACTTGAATAAATGTCTAAATGGGCTTGAATAAATGTCTAGTAGCACTGTGCTAAATAACCCTCCCAAAACCCACAGATGTTTTTCTCTAGTTCTAAATTAGCTGGTCTCCGCTACATAGAACAAGATTAATTCATGGGAAACACACAGTTTATATTTAATACTGAAACTATATTAATAACTAATAGCCATAATTAAACAGTATTCATAATTAATAATATTTCAAGTGCTTACTTGACTTCTGTTGTGAAGATGAGCTATAACTTAGAGACATTCAGAGCAGTAAGAACTGCTATAGTCAAGGAAAGCTTCACTGAGGGAGTTGGAATGAAAAAATGAGCCTGCCTAGAGGAAAGGGTTCCACTCCTTGTAACATCTTCATTTCTGTACAAAGAGTTCAATAGTTTATAGAACCTTGATTCCATAGAAGAAATAATCTTTAAGTCAGAAAGAATGAGAAGTACCTAGTTTTGATGAGGATCAGGTAACAGTTTGACCTTGACAACCACTAGCTTTAATGTGGTGAAAGACTTTCTGATTGGGAAGACTTACTTATCCAATCTTTAGAGCTTATAGTACCTTGCAAAAGAGCTTTATTTAGTTGTTTTTTTAGTTTTTATTTTAGGTGTAATTTTCCTTTTAAGAACCTTGGAAAATGTAGAAACTATAACCTCAGGGAAATGTATTAGCTTACTTAGAAAATAAAAAATTTCTTAAGATTTCCTAAACCTAAGTGGGGAACCTAAGTGGGTCAGTCAGTTGAGCATCTGACTCTTGATTTCAGCTTAGGTCATGATATCAGGGTTGTGAGATCTAGCCTTGTTATGGGGCGGGGGCGGGGGCAGGGGGAGGCCTGAGTGGGGAGACTGCTTGAGCAATCTCTCCCCTTCAGCCTCTGCTCTTCCCCTCACTCCATCCCTCTCCCTCGCTCTCAAACAAATAAATAAATCTTTTTAAAAAAGATTTCCTGGACGCCTGGGTGGCTCAGTGGGTTAAAGCCTCTGCTTTCAGCTCAGGTCATGGTCCCAGGGTCCTGGGATCCAGGCCCGTGGCAGGCTCTCTGCTCAGCAGGGGGCCTGCTTTCTCCTCTCTCTCTGCCTGCCTCTCTACCTACTTGTGATCTCTCTCTCTCTCTCTCTCTGTCAATAAAAAAAAAATCTTAAAAAAATTTTTCCTAAAATGAATGTGAAATCCAAGACCTCAGGGAGAATTATTTTGGATACTGTTTTATTGGCTATATACCTAGACGTATTTAGAGAAAAACATCATTCATCACATGACAATGAGGGGTTAGTGTTTGCATATTTTCTTGGGTGAACAGAATTAGATTTATATCTGGAAAGACTACAGTATCCTCAAAACAAATCTATTCTCTGTACATTTTTCTTAACAAACTCCACCCCTTTCCTATAGGTTTCTAGTGCCTTATGTCCTACCGTGACCCTTTTAGCCACAATTTTTCTGTTCAACTTTTTTAACAACCTGCTAACAGGCTGCCAACAGATCTCTGTTGCTAATCTTAGATCCTGCGAATGTATTCTGTGTGTGGCTTTTCTTAAACACAAACTTGATCATGTGTCAATCCCCTTCATAAAATTCTTTAATGGCATCTCATTTCCTGCAGGATGAAATCCTTTGCAGGCCATATAAGGCCCTACATGGCTCAACTTTGCCTGCCACACCAGTCTCATCTCTCATTAAACATCCTATGCTTCATAGAGGCTAAATTTTTCTACATACCAACCAATTTCCCACCTCAGCCTTCGCTGTCACAACATCCTCTTCCTAGAATGCCTTGTGTATACAATGACTATTGCCTCAATATTCAAATTGCTGTTTAGACCATTTCTTTTTTTTTTTAAGATTTTATTTATTTATTTGACAGAGAGAAACACAGTGAGAGAGGGAACACAAGCAGAGGGAGTGAGAGAGGGAGAAGCAGGCCCCCTGCCGAGCAGGGAGCCCGATGTGCGGCTCGATCCTGGGTCTCTGGGATCATGACCTGAGCTGAAGGCAGTCGCCCAACCAACTGAGCCACCCAGGCGCCCCTAGACCATTTCCTTAAGATGCCTTTTCTGATTTCTCATTCATCACTACACCAGTGGTTCACAAGCTTTCCTGTACATTAGAATCACCTGGAAATCCCAAAGCTCAGGAAGTGAAATCAAGGGTGTCAGTACTTGAAGTTCCCCAGGTATCTGGTCAAGATGGTTTAAATATTCATCTGTATCTTCCTGGAGTTCTTTTGTGGTTTTTTTGTTTGTTTGTTTGTTTTACTTTTACTTTAATTGCTTAATAAGCCACCTGAAAATGATTTTAGTCCATGACATGGGGTGAGGATATATGGTTTTTAATTTAGCAGATGAAATAGACAAACTACCAGTTATTAATTAACAACATGTATATATTCTCATGAATATTTGAGGGAGCAAAAGAAAGGCAATAATTTAGATAGCAACATATCTTTCTAGATGCACATACCCCAGTAGAATCATCAGTTATTGAGATCATTGGTCTCCAAATCTGTTTCATTACACCTGCAGAATAAAGTTTTTTATTTTATTTTTAACAGTTTTATTGAGCTATAGTTCACATACCATACAATTCACCCATTTAAAGTGTGCAATTCATGATTTTTAGCATATTCATAGATATCTTCAACTATCACCACAGTCAATGTAGAACATTTTCATTATCTCTAAAGGAAACTATATCCTTTACCATCTCCCACTACAGACTCAGCTTCCCCTCTCCTAGCCCTTGGTAACCACTAATGTACTTTATATCTGTATAGATTTCTCTATTCTAGATGTTTCATATGTGATTGGCTTCTTTCACTTAGCATATTTTCAAGGCTCATCTGTGTTGTACGATGTATCAGATACTTCATTCCCCATTATAGTTAAATGATACTTCCTTTTATGGCTATACCACATTTTGTTTATCTGTTTGTCAACTGATGGACATTTGGGTTGTAACATACATTGTGAACATTTATAGAATATGTATTTTTTTTAAAGATTTTATTTATTTGACAGAGAGAAACACAGCCAGAGAGGGAACACAAGCAGGGGGAGTGAGAGAGGGAGAAGCAGGCTTCCCGCCGAGCAGGGAGCCCGATGTGGGACTCGATCCCGGGTTTCCGGGTTCATGTCCTGAGCCGAAGGCAGTCGCCCAACCAACTCAGCCACCCAGGCACCCCTAAAATATGTATTTTTAAATGTATTTATGATTCATGTATAGGTATTACTAAATACTATATTGTGTACTATATATAACATACAACAAAAAATAATAGTTTAAATATAAATAACATTCTTGGGGTACCTGGATGGCTTAGTTGGTAGAGCATGTGACTTCTGATCCCAGTCCCCACACTGGGCACAGAACTTACTTTAAAAATATATAAATAGATAGATAAATAAATAAATGTATTACCAATAAATAAATAAAGCATCTAAGATTTTCTTTTCACCTCTCAAGTGGGTCATTTTGTATACTAGAAACCTCTCAGCTCCTATATATTTTTGAAGCTACTGGTTCATGTGAGTAAGTTAGTTGAATCAAAGTGTTCCCAACAGAGGATACAATGCATGCAAATACACTGAGATAAAAGAAAGCATGGCACCTTTTTTGGGGGGAGGGGAGGGTGTGTGTATGAGACACAGAGTAGAAAGGATATGGAATTTTTCATTTTTACCGTCTCCCTTACTATAATAATTTAAGCTTAATGACAGAACATCTATTTACTCTTCAAACATCTAAAAAAGAATAATAAATAAAAGTTTTATTATACTACATAAGTCCCTATTTTTATTGTTATTATTTCATACTGTATACGACACATTGTATTGCTGTACTTTCTAGAAGCAACCTTACAGTTTGGTCTCCTTTCAGATAATCCCAACCAAGAATGAGCAGCGTCAGTTTCCTTTTTACCCCTTCTGTCTGATTTATTTCTGAACATCTTATTTGCAGTATTATTTGTGACATAAGGAGACAGTCTGTGATAGAAAAACAACAACAAAAATAAATCCTTTATACTCTGTCTTCCACAAACCCATACACTTCATTCCACACTGTGAAATGTTGCCATAGGAGGCATATGTTTATTTTTACTGATTTGATTATAGTTAAAGAGAAAATGGCGGCAGTATTTGCTACAGCCAAAGCCTAGCTGCTCTATGGTGTCTTGTTAAGATGTTAGGCAGACTACTAGGATATATTCTAGTCAACTCAGTTTCTCAGAAATATTTCTCAAGGTTGGCTTGCTTATTTTTCTATTACCCATACTTTTACTGCCTTGGATATTTTAACAATGTAGCATACTAATTAAGTTATTACATTTTAAATGCCTTAAAGGAAATAGTAATTAATAATGAATTTACCATCTAAGACAAATACATGTACAGCATCTCAAGCCTTCACTCCAGTGAGTGATAAAGCTGAGAACAAAATGTGAAGTTGCTAACTTAAAATACTGAATCCAGTCCATTCAATGTGTTTGCTTTGTTTTGTGACTAAGCCAAAGGTTTTTTTTAAAGTTAATCAGTGAGAATGTGTCTGTAATTATGTTCTAATCCAAAATAAGAGGGTGAGAAATTTTTCACTTCACCAAGAAAAAAATATAAGATTACATCAGTTAACAATTTCAGCTTATGAAATTAATCAGACAAACCCAAATAATCCTTTTTTATTAACTGATTAATTAATGCCATTTCAAAGCTCAGGCACTTTAAAAAATAACTTTTTTTTTCTTTCCCCAGCACATATGCTTTTGTAATATAGAGTTCAGAGACTTTAACTTTAGTTGATCTATCATCCTAATGAGTATTATATTTCCATTGTTTCCTGATCATTTTTTGGCTGCAGGTACACAAAAGGAATGTTCAGAGACATTAAGTTTAACATGGCACCTGATGTGACTGCAGCTTTTCAAGGTCTAGGACAAGGAAAACCAGTTATTCAGACTCCTCTGCTTTGTCCTTTCCTTCTCCCCACTCTTTCTTTCAATTACTTTCCCTAGGAATCCATTTTCCTCTGGAAAATCACCTTCCTTTTAAAAATAAATCTTAATTAATTCATTTAAATAATATTTAATTTTAATTTAATTTAAAAAATTCATTTAAATAATATCTGAAACCTTATAAGCACCTTTTCAACCTCTAGACATAAAATGGTGAATAAAATAGAAAAGTTCCAGGGCGCCTAGGTGGCTCAGTTGGTTAAGCAACTGCCTTCGGCTCAGGTCATGATCCCGGAGACCAAGGATCGAGCCCCACATCGGGTTCCCTGCTTGGCAGGAAGCCTGCTTCTCCCTCTCTCACTGCCCCTGCTTATGTTCCCTCTCCCGCTGTGTTTCTCTCTGTCAAATAAATAAATAAATTCTTAAAAAAACAAACAAGCAAACAAAAAAAAGCAGAAAAGTTCCTTCCCTCTTAGGAACTCATATTCTTGGGTCCAGCTTTGGTACCCATCTCAGTCAGAGCTCATCACTGGCATTCACTCATCACATGCTTTTCCAGATTTCAGCTTTTTTCAAAAGGATAGGTCTAGTGGCAACTCCTTCCCTGTTATTAAATAAGTTACCATACAAAAAACACTTGAAAACACTATTTGTACAAGTGTCCTACAGATAAAGGATAAGTAGAGCAGAGCATTTTCCATCCTACCGTATGCCAGCAGATAGTGCTTATTCTTTTTTTTTTGTTTTTAGGTTTTATTTTTTTTAAGTAATCCCTACACCCAATTTAGGGCTCAAACTCACAGCCCTAAGATCAAGAGTCACATGCTCTACTGACTGAGCCAGCCACACACCCCAGATTTTTTTTTTTTAAGATTTTATTTATTTATTTGACAGAGAGATCACAAGTAGGCAGAGAGGCAGGCAGAGAGAGAGGAGGAAGCAGGCTCCCTGCTGAGCAGAGAGCCCGATGCGGGCCTCAACCCCAGGACCCTGAGATCATGACCTGAGCCGAAGGCAGAGGCTTAACCCACTGAGCCACCCAGGTGCCCACCCCAGATTATTCTTAGCAAATTCAGATTCATGACAAGAATGCTACATTTGAACATCCAAATTTATGGGAATATAAATTAAGTTTTGACAATTCACTTCGCAAAAGGGTTTTCTTATTTCTTCCAATTATGAATTTTATTAGTGCTTTGAAAAATGACTTAATATACAAAAATATTTTTTTCAAACAGATATGTTAATAAAGTGAAAATATTATATCTATCCCTGGCTTCCTCAAATGAGATTTAGTTTTTTGAAGGGAGCCGTAACTATAAAGTAGCTTGTAGACAAAATATGGTGCCCTGTGTTCAGTGCCAAATGATAATACCTCATATTTACATAATATGAGTAGTTTACAAAGTCTTATCACATGCCTCTTTACATTTAGTTCTGTAACAGTCCTGAGGAGTAAATCAAACAAGTCCTATAGTTACCGTTTTGCAAACGTAGAAACTAAAGCATTAAAGACATTCACTACTCAGCCTAACTGAAACAGATTTGAGGAGTCAGAACTTCTGTCCAATATTCTTTCCACAATAAAGCTGCAAAGCATTGTTTCTTTAAGAAAATTAAAAAACAGGGGTGCCTGGATGGCTCATTTGTTAAGCATCTGCCTTCGACTCAGGTCATGATGCCAGGGACCTGGGATCCAGCCCCGCATCGGGCTCTCTGCTAGGTGGGAAGACTGCTTCTCCCTCTCCCACTCCCTCTGCTTGTATTCCCTCTCTTGTGTCTCTCTCTGTCAAATAAATAAATAAAATATTAAAAGAAGGAAGGGAGGGAGGGAGGGAAGGAAAGAAGAGAGGAAGGAAGGGAGGAAGGGAAAAGAAAAGATTAACAAATAAGTAAATAAAAAATAAAATAAAATGAGCCACAAGCAAAATGGCCTGATAGCTGGAAGCCAGAATCAGCACATTGAGGGCTGGCCTACAGCTCACAGCAGTACCAGTAAGACTAAGCACGGTGACGCCCACCCATTCAAGACTCCAGAAAGCATATCTGAACACAGGTCGACTTTGGATGAAGCATAACTTGATAAACTTTGTCCTACCCTCACCTCCTCTCAAATTTTAGTTTGTTAGAGATATCATTTAAGATGGGAATTGAGGAAGAGGGGTGAAATCTGAATCAGAATAAATGTACCTATAGTAGAGAATATGGTCTAGCCAGGTTCACAAATTTTGCGATAGTGAATACAGCTGGAAACAACTGGGCATGGTACTTTGAAGTGATTGCACATACTTTCAAGTTTAAGTTAGACTATTCTGATAGATATGGAAAAGTAATTTTACCAGGATACTGTTCAAAGTTCCTTCCTAAATTAATTAGGGAAAATCCTAACAAGATTTTGGGAGTCCTGTCTCTGTCTCTCTGTCTCTCTCTCTCACTTAATTGCCTTTGTCTTCTTGTTCACTGAACTACTGAAGAAGGCATTGTTTTCATTAAGAGAGGTGTGGGCATCAGGAAACTTGCAAATTTAGCCTCCATTTTACCAACTAACTCAAAGTATCATAATAAGGAAATACACTTTAGATGTTTTGTTTTGTTGGTTTTTTTTTTTTTTTTAGTAATGAGTTCAAACAACATACCAATGTAGGGCGGTTCAAAATACTTTGTTGAACAAAAGGCTCCCAAATACTTGTAAATGATTTCCTTGCATCATAGACCTAGAAGATATGTCCTGTGGCTACTTGTTACTTATCAAAATAAAGTTCTGATTCATTAATCTAGCATTTAGGTATTTGCATGGTCAGATTTTTCTTATTTTCCTATTCCCCATCTTATTCACCCATTCTTCACTTTCCCAGAACATTTTTCCTCTTTCTCACGTGCGTGCTGTCCTGTGTTGTCTTCCTGCTTGGTTATGGTGTCTCTTCTACCTGGTATGGCTTGATCTTCTGTCTCCTACAAGGCCCAGTTATGTTGCCACTTCCTCCTCTCACTTTCCTCTGTCTCCTCTGCATGAATTTCCTAAGTACTTTATCAGGACCTCTCTTAGGTCATTTGTAACACCGCACAGTTAAAGAGTATAGCTGTGTTATCCCTTTTTCAGCTTATAAGCACTTAGACATTGGGAACCATCTATGTTTCACTCACTCCCATATAGACTAGTGCCCTCCCTTCATCCCCATAACTGCTTGCAGTATAATAGAATAGAAACAGCATGGGCTTTGAAGTCTGACAGCCCTGATTTCAAATCCTTGCTCTATCATTTATTAGCCATATAACCTTGAGCAAGATACTTTAACTTCTGTAAACCTATTTCCTCTTGCATAAAGTAGAGATGATAATACCTATTGTGTTGTTACAAGAAAAAGAATTAAGTGAGAATGCAGGCACAGAGTTCTTAGTATTAGATCTCAGAGATGCTAGGCCCTAAAAAGTGATCAGAGTAGTAGTAGTAAGTAGTCTTAACTTGTATTTTAGAAGCCACTTTATTGCTTCAATGCCTCAGTCACACGGGATAAAAAGAAGCCCATGCATATCACACATGCAAGTACTCAACTATTTTGAACTGATCTGTAAACTCTTTTAACTTGGAGAAAAGTACCTCATAAATTTACTACAAAACAGTAGAACTCTCCTTTACTATTAGAAATGCAGATATT